>CM061151.1:1909893-1967393 GCA_030710495.1 Labroides dimidiatus | reverse complement strand
CGGATTTGGTGTTTGTTCAACTTGTCACCTGCGTGCTGTAGTAATACCTGCAGCCACATGACACCACGTCACCGTCAGTCCTCCTGTCTTAAAGATTTCATCCACATTCTGCTAGATCACGTCTTTCATCCGCTTCAGATGTCGTGCAGCGTTTCAAATCAGCTCCACAGTCACAGAGGATTCAAATGTCAGTTAACTTCCAGCAGCATGTCTGGAACAGAGTAAGAACACACTCAGAAATGTGTGTGTTGTGTCTGTAAAGGTCTGATCTGACACGAGGCCTGACGTGTTTGTGACCTTTTGTCAGCTCGCTCTCTGACCTGCTTCTCTGAAACACCAACATCTGTTTGTCTCCAGGACAGAGTGTCAAGAGGGAAACTCCTCTGTTTCTACATCACTCTGATTTCTGTGTGTGTGTGTGTGTGTGTCAGAGTCAGGTCTCGCTCTAAGGTGGACTTTCCCTCCAGGTGGACCCAGCAGTGCTGGTTGTCTGTGTCTTTGATTTGAGTTTAGTTATCTGCAGAGACACAGAGAGTGACCACAGAGAGCAAACAGTGTCAGTGACCACACACAGATAACAGTGATGACACCTGCAAACACACATCTGGCAGTTTAAACAGTCACCAAACATGGAGTGAACTCTTTAAAGTCCAGGACCAGCTGTGAGTCTGAAGTATTGATCTGATCCAGACTCAAGTCTGAGTCTGAAACTCTTCATCACATCTGGACTTCAAATGAAGGAGGTAACAGCACAGTTACTGAGTGAACATCAACCAACATCTACCATACATCAGCCTCTACATCTACCATACATCAGCTACTACATCAACCATACATCAGCTACTACATCAACCATACATCAGCTACTACATCTACCATACACCAGCTACATCAACCATACATCAGCTACTACATCAACCATACATCAGCTACTACATCTACCATACATCAGCTACTACATCAACCATACATCAGCTACTACATCAACCATACATCAGCTACTACATCAACCATACATCAGCTACTACATCAACCATACATCAGCTTCTACATCAACCATACATCAGCTACTACATCAACCATACATCAGCTACTACATCTACCATACACCAGCTACATCAACCATACATCAGCTACTACATCTACCATACACCAGCTACATCAACCATACATCAGCTACTATATCAACCATACATCAGCTACTACATCTACCATACACCAGCTACATCAACCATACATCAGCTACTACATCTACCATACACCAGCTACATCAACCATACATCAGCTACTATATCAACCATACATCAGCTACTACATCTACCATACACCAGCTACATCAACCATACATCAGCTACTACATCAACCATCCATCAGTTACTACATCAACAATACATCAGCTACTACATCAACCATACATCAGCTACTACATCAACCATACATCAGCTACTACATCAACCATACATCAGCTACTACATCAACCATACATCAGCTACTACATCAACCATACATCAGCTACTACATCAACCATACATCAGCTACTACATCTACCATACACCAGCTACATCAACCATACATCAGCTACTACATCAACCATCCATCAGCTACTACATCTACCATACATCAGCTACTACATCAACCATACATCAGCTACTACATCAACCATACATCAGCTACTACATCAACCATACATCAGCTACTACATCTACCATACATCAGCTACTACATCAACCATACATCAGCTACTACATCAACCATCCATCAGCTAATACATCTACCATACATCAGCTACTACATCAACCATCCATCAGTTACTACATCAACCATACATCAGCTACTACATCTACCATACATCAGCTACTACATCAACCATCCATCAGTTACTACATCAACAATACATCAGCTACTACATCAACCATCCATCAGCTACTCCATCTACCATACACCAGCTACATCAACCATACATCAGCTACTACATCAACCATCCATCAGCTACTCCATCTACCATACACCAGCTACATCTACCATACATCAGCTACTACATCAACCATACATCAGCTACTCCATCTACCATACACCAGCTACATCAACCATACATCAGCTACTACATCAACCATCCATCAGCTACTACATCTACCATACATCAGCTACTACATCTACCATCCATCAGATACTACTAAACCATACACCAGCTACTACATTTACCCTACATCAGCTACTGCATCTACCATACATCAGCTACTACATCAGTCATACATCAGCTACTACATCAACCATACACCAGCTACATCAACCATACATCAGCTACTACATCAACCACACATCAGCCGCTACATCAACCATACATCAGCCGCTACATCTACCATACATCAGCTGCTACATCAACCATACATCAGCTACTACATCTACCATACATCAGCTACTACATCAGTCATACATTAGCTACTACATCAACCATACACCAGCTACTACATCTACCATACATCAGCTACTACATCAGTCATACATCAGTTACTACATCAACCATACACCAGCTACATCAACCATACATCAGCTACTACATCTACCATACATCAGCTACTACATCAGTCATACATCAGCTACTACATCAACCATACACCAGCTACATCAACCATACATCAGCTACTACATCAACCATACATCAGCCGCTACATCAACCATGCATCAGCCGCTACATCTACCATACATCAGCTGCTACATCAACCATACATCAGCTACTACATCTACCATACATCAGCTACTACATCAGTCATACATTAGCTACTACATCAACCATACATCAGCTACTACATCTACCATACATCAGCTACTAAATCAACCATCCATCAGCTACTACATCTACCATACATCAGCTACTACATCAACCATCCATCAGCTACTACATCTACCATCCATCAGCTACTACATCTACCATCCATCAGTTACTACATCAACCATCCATCAGCTACTACATCTACCATACATCAGCTACTACATCAACCATACATCAGCTACTACATCAACCATCCATCAGCTACTACATCTACCATACATCAGCTACTACATCAACCATCCATCAGCTACTACATCTACCATCGATCAGCTACTACATCTACCATCCATCAGTTACTACATTTACCCTACATCAGCTACTGCATCTACCATACATCAGCTACTACATCAGTCATACATTAGCTACTACATCTACCATCAATCAGTTACTACATCTACCATACATCAGCTACTGCATCTACCATACATCAGCTACTACATCTACCATACATCAGCTACTACATCTACCCTACATCAGCTACTGCATCTACCATACATCAGCTACTACATCTACCATACATCAGCTACTGCATCTACCATACATCAGCTACTACATCTAGTAGTATCTTCGGTGACGTCAACCTCTACAACGTAGAGTTAACGTCACCGGAAAGAAGTTAATGCCGACGAATGAATCAGGTTTTTCAGAGTAGTTCCTGGTCGTTTCCTCACACACAGTGCGACTGGAATGAAACAGAGTATCATGAACTGTTGTTCTGCTCAAGACCACCTGGTTCAGAGGTCAAGCATGTCAGCAGTCCTCTCCAGCTGGTCACCGAGGACTGACCCAGAGTCTCTCTCTCTCTCACACACACACACACACACACACACACACACACACACACACACACACACACACACACACACACACACACACACACACACACACTCCTATGTTTTTTTGGGTCATGTTTAGTCTCAGAAATTAACAGGAAGTTGTTTTGGTGCTAAACAGGAAGAGGAACTTCTGCAGAAATATAAAGTTTGTGTCATGTCAGACCTGACCTGCACACATGACATCACTGCTCCGCTCTGATTGGTCAGTGGATCTGGTCTGTGAGGTCCAGATAAAAACTTTATCGACACCAGCAAGACCAGCAAGACGAGACCCGCCCTTTTCTCATAAATACGTCCGTACTGACCAATCAGAGCGCTCGCTGTAGTTTCCTGTTTTCGTCAGTCTGTGTGTGTGTGTGTGTGTGTGTGTGTGTGTGTGTGTGTGTGTGTGTGTTGTGTGTGGTTTATTAATAATTCTGTTGAAGTCTATCTGTGGGTTTTCAGAGGAACCACCTCATATTTTACGGTTTCCTCTTCTCTCTCTTCTCTTATTTCCTTCCCTGCTTCCTCCTCTCTTTACCTCGCTCTCTCCATCCTCTTGTTTCCTCCTTGGTCCTTTCTTGTCTCCTCATCCTGTCTTCTTGAACCTCGTTTCTCCCTCCCTGTCTCCTCTCCTCCTCTTACCTCCTTTCCTAATTCCTGGTTTGACTTCTTTTCTCTCATGTTGCAGTATTTTGTCCTTCTTTGCCGCTCCTTTCATGCTCGTCTCCTCCCATTTTCTATTTTGTCACCTAATGTCTCCTTTCCTGCTTTCCTTTCCTTTCCTTTCCTTTCATATCTCATCTCCTCTCCTTGTCTCCTCTCCTCCCCTCCTTGTCTCTGACTCCTGTGATCTGTGGGGAGTTTCCCTCTGGCTCACGGTTGCTCTCAGTGTTTTTATCATAATTTGCATGAAGCTGAGTGTGTGAGCTCTGTGATGAATGATAAATGGCATTGATGCTGATCTTCTGTGTGTGTGTGTGTGTGTGTGTGTGTGTGTGAGATTGATGATCGCTGGATAAAAGTTCGGACGTTTTTACTAAGCCGCTTGTTCAGTCCCGTCACCTCTGATTGGAGGAAACACTCGCTGTGAATGTTTCTATGATAAACATCCAGCTGATCACGTGACCTCAGCCGCTTAAACACTCTGAACTGCATGAACTTAGAAGTGCGCATACACACACGCGCGCGCGCGCTCACACACGCACACACACACACGCGCACACACACGCACTTCCTCCGTGGTATGTAAATGAGCCCCACTTTGGTCTGATTGTCAGTAAGTCACATGGTCTGTCACCGCCGAGATTCTCAGAACCCCCCCGACTACTTCCTGTTTCTCACTAGTAGAGTGTGTGTGTGTGTGTGTCTGTGCATAAAAGTTGTAGATTAGGGGCTGCTTAGGGGTTGATGATAGCACACACTTACACACACACTCAAAACAAAACTAACACACACAGGTGGGCAGCAGCAGGTGTGATCAGACGTGGAATCTCTGAACTCATCATCAGCCTGCCTGTGTGTGTGTGTGTGTGTGTGTGTGTGTATGTGGTCTCTTTGTGAGACACCAGTTAAAGGATCAGTTCAACATTTCTGTAAACTTCTCCTCTGATGGTCGGTTAAGCTCCGCCCACTGCAAACATTAAAAATGGAGCATCAAATGATGCTTAGACATCAGGTAGACGTGCTCCGAGATTTTAGAGGCTAAATGAGTGTGTGTGAATGAAAACGTGTTGTTTTTGGTCTGTGCTGCTCTGGGAGAAGATGTGTTCACTGACATACTTTTCTGTGGGTTTTGTCACATTTGATCAGTTTAAAAGCTGCTGTGGTGTTAATGTCTCAGGATTAACAGACTCACTAACAAACAAACTGTTAGGGATCGATTTAGTCTCCAGTCGACCTCTCCTGATGCCCCAGAGGATGAAATACTGATTCACACGAAGATCAGAAAATAACTGAACCTCAGGGCTTTCCCCCTGTGACTTCAGTAGATTTACCCTCTACGTAGAGACGGAAACTGAGAGCAGAACAACAAAGAGCAAACGGACTATGAAAGATGAAATGAAAACTGTTTAATTTGAAAAAGTTTCATCGGTTATAGAGGTTAGATGTTAGTTTCTGTTTTAGAACTCAGTGAAGTAGATCTTTTTCTTAGTGCACTGATCATGAAACAGAAACTAAGAGGACATCAGCAGTTCAACTGTCATCAAGTTTTCAAATGGTCTTCAAATGTAGTCTAATTCCGGTCAAACATCATCAAACTCTGGTCAAACTCTGATCGAAAGTCCTCAAACTTAAGTCAAAAGTGTCAAACTGTAACCAATCTGGTTTAAAGTCATGACACTGTGGTCAAAGGTCGACGAACTGGTCGAAAGTTGTAAAATTGTAGTCAAGCTAGTCAAAAGTCGTCAAACTGGTCAAAAGTCGGCACACTGTAGTCAGACTGGTCAAAAGTCGTCAAAAGTCATCAAATTGTGGTCAAACTGGTCAAGAGTCTTCAAACTGGTCAAAAGTCGACAAACTGTAGTCAAACTGGTCAAAAGTCGACAAACTGTAGTCAAACTGGTCAAGAGTTGGCAAACTGTAGTCAGACTGGTCAAAAGTCAACAAATTGTAGTCAAATTGGTCAAAAGTCGTAAAACCGTAGTCAAACTGGTCAAAAGTCGACAAACTGTTGTCAAATTGGTCAAAAGTCAGCATACTGTAGTCAAACTGGTCAAAAGTCGTCAAACTGTAGTCAGACTGGTCAAAAGTCGGCAAACTGTAGTCAGACTGGTCAAAAGTCCGCAAACTGCAGTCAAACTGTAGTCAAACTGGTCAAAAGTCAGCATACTGTAGTCAGACTGGTCAAAAGTCGACAAACTGTTGTCAAACTGGTCAAAAGTCGTCATACTGTAGTAAAACTGGTCAAAAGTCGTCAAACTGTAGTCAGACTGGTCAAAAGTCCGCAAACTGCAGTCAAACTGTAGTCAAACTGGTCAAAAGTCAGCATACTGTAGTCAGACTGGTCAAAAGTCGACAAACTGTTGTCAAACTGGTCAAAAGTCAGCATACTGTAGTCAAATTGTAGTCAAACTGGTCAAAAGTCGTCAAACTTGTCAAAAGTCGTAAAACCGTAGTCAAACTGGTCAAAAGTCGACAAACTGTTGTCAAATTGGTCAAAAGTCAGCATACTGTAGTCAAACTGGTCAAAAGTCTGCACACTGTAGTCAGACTGGTCAAAAGTTGTCAAATTGTGGTCAAACTGGTCAAGAGTCGTCAAACTGGTCAAAAGTTGTCAAATTGTAGTCAAACTGGTCAAAAGTCGTAAAACCGTAGTCAAACTGGTCAAAAGTTGTAAAACTGTAGTCAAACTGGTCAAAAGTTGGCAAATTGTGGTCAAACCGGTCAAAAGTTGTAAAATTGTGGTCAAACTGGTCAAAAGTTGTCAAATTGTGGTCAAACTGGTCAAGAGTCGTCACAGTGGTCAAAAGTTGTCAAATTGTAGTCAGACTGGTCAAAAGTTGTAAAACCGTAGTCAAACTGGTCAAAAGTTGGCAAATTGTGGTCAAACCGGTCAAAAGTTGTAAAATTGTGGTCAAACTGGTCAAAAGTTGTCAAACTGGTCAAGAGTCGGCAAACTGAAGTCAAACTGGTCAAGAGTTGTCAAATTGTAGTCAAACTGGTCAAAAGTTGGCAAAACGTAGTCATACTGGTCAAAAGTTGTCAAATTGTGGTCAAACTGGTCAAAAGTCGTCAAACTGGTCAAGAGTCGGCAAACTGTAGTCAAACTTGTCAAGAGTCGGCAAATTGTAGTCAGACTGGTCAAAAGTCGTCAAACTGGTCAAAAGTTGTCAAACTGACACGTTGCTCTCTGAACTATATATGAAGCGCGCCCTCACAGGTGAAGTGACTGTGAGGTGTTAAACACCTCCACCTGACCTCTCCTCTGTCCTCTTACAGCTGACCAGGTGTACGGGGATCAGGACATGCATGAAGTGGTCAGGAAACATTGTATGGACTACCTGGTGAGTGACCTCTGACCCCTGCAGCATGGGACCGCCTTTGATCCGGTCCGTGTTAATGATGTTTGATTTCCCTCCAGATGAAGAACGCCGACTATTTCTCCAACTACGTGACGGAGGACTTCACCACATACATCAACAGGAAGAGGAAAAACAACTGCCACGGCAACCACATCGAGATGCAGGCCATGGCTGAGATGTACAACAGACCCGTGGAGGTGTACCAGTACGGCACAGGTGAGTCCTGGAGGGAGGTTCAGGTCTGTCATCAGTCACTCACATCCCACCAACCTCATCACACTCCTCTTCCTCCACAGAGCCAATCAACACGTTCCACGGCATCCACCAGAACAACGACGAGCCAATCAGAGTGAGCTACCACCGCAACATCCACTACAACTCCGTGGTCAACCCCAACAAGGCCACGATCGGGGTCGGTCTGGGACTGCCCGCCTTCAAACCAGGGGTACGTTCACAAGCAGCAGATGTTTCTCAAAGAGACAGTGAGTGTTTTACAGAAAGCAGTCTGAGATCAGTGAGGATTGTTTGAGTTGATGGTTCGATTCCTGCTCAGTACGCAGATCAGTCTCTGATGAAGTCGGCCATTAAGACGTCGGAGGAGTCGTGGATCGAGCAGCAGATGTTGGAGGACAAGAAGAGAGCGACAGACTGGGAGGCGACCAACGAGGCCATCGAGGAGCAGGTGGCCCGGGAGTCCTACCTGCAGTGGCTCCAGGACCAGGAGAAGCAGGCCAGACAGGTACGGGAAGGGAGGAGGGTCAGTCACAGAGGGGAGGAATCATTAGTCACCAGGTAGAGAGACCAGCAGCTCGTTAGTCCCGCCTCACTGACTGCTCAGCTGTCAATCAATGATGGTCGATGTGTTTATTTACCATCAGCCCCGTAAGGCCAGCGCCACCTGCAGCTCAGCGACGGCAGCGGCTTCCAGCGGATTGGACGACTGGAGCGCCCGGTCGCCGCGGCAAAGGGACTCTGATCCCTCCCACTCTGACCTCACCACCGCCCCGTCGACCAATAACAAGCCCCCTTCCCCAGCCGGAGCTGCTCTCATCCTGAGCAAACCCCCCTCACCCTGCGCGCCAGGTAACACACACACACACACACATTTACCAAAATGTTTGAAATGAGGTGTGATGCACCTGTCTGATTGCATCGCTGACTCTTTCTTTTTGTGTGTGTGTGTGTGTGTGTGTGTGTGTGTGTGTGTGTGTGTGTGTGTGCACATGCGTGCGCAGGTCCCAGTAATCAGAGTCGTCATCATTTGGAGTACAGAGCCATCATGCAGGAGATGTCGCCGACAGCCTTCGGTAAGACGTTCTCCTTCTGTCACTTTAACGTCGGACCTCTGGTTTATAAACTCGAGTGTGTGTGTTTCAGAGAGTGAACAGAAACAGATCAGTGTGTGTGAACAGGAAGTGTGTGCAGGTACGATCACCTGAGGTCAGAGTCAGAGCTCTGCACGGGTTCAGACGCCGTCAGTCAGCAAATGTTGTTTACAGTCAAAACTCAGCAGGAAGCACCCGTGCAGAGCAAAGTATGTGTGTGTTTGAGAGAGCGAGAGAGGTGACAAACAGGCAAGTGTCACTCAAACCACACACACACACGACACACACACACACAGAGTTTTGGTGTGTCTCAGCATCTTTATCTGATGTTTCAGGATGACTGAACACTGAACAACGTCTCAGCTCAGAGTTTCTGTGTGTGTGCTGGTTTTCTGCAGAGATAATCAGGACGTATCTCCTGTCCTTGTGTGTGTGTGTGTGTGTGTGTGTGTGTTGGTGTGTGTGTGTCTCAGGTCTCACAGACTGGGAGGACGATGAGATCCTGGCCTCGGTGCTGGCCGTCTCTCAGCAGGAGTACATGGACAGCATGAAGCACCAGAGCGCCGCCATGCACCGAGAGAGGGAGCCGTCACCTGACAGCAGCTGATACCCGGCCAACACACAGACACACACACACACAGCAATGACCTTTGACCTCCTTTCCTACCCCCGCCTCGCCCCGCCCCCTCCCCTCTGACCCTCAGAAGGAGACCGACCAGGGAAAAAATAAACATCCAACCAAGAAATGCACATTAGTTTTTTCTCCAGCTCTTCATCTCTCCATCCTGTCGTTGCCTCCTTTCCTCCCTCCTTCCTTTCCTGTTTCCTTATCTCCTCTCTACTCTGTCTCCTGTCCTCCTCCAATGGCGCCTGGTGATCTGCCGTCGTTCAGAGATTAGCGACAGGTGTTGCTTCTGCGCTGAGCGCTGAGGGGAGCTCAGCCTGGAAGCTGATTTGGGATCAGTCCTGATTTTCATTTCCTGACATCGAACGTTTAGCGGCTCTCAGCAGATCTCCTCCTCACTGCAGCTTCTTCTTCTGCTCTCTGAGCTTTCCAACGTTCTCTCCTCACAGGACGTTAGCTTTGAGGCTAACAGTGCCATAGGTTTGAATGAGGAATGCTAATGAAAACTTTAACGTGGTTTACGGTGATTCAGCATCCTCTGGGCTGTGTTAGCATCGAGCTAACACCTGAAGTCTTACTTTGTTTTAAAGCTACTCACTCTGAACATGCTACCAGGCTGTGCTGCTGTTAGCTTCACTTTACCTCCTTCTTTAGCCACATTTGTTTTGTGTCAGGAATGTTGAACAGTTAGCGTGCTCTTCAGAGAGCAAGCTAATACCTGAAGTCTTACTTTATCGCCAAGCTAGCTCCTGGGATCCATGTCCAACACTGATGAGCTGCGTAGCTGTTAGCTTAGCCACCAATAGCATTATTATTATTTCCTGATCAACCCAGCCCTTTAGTTAGCACTCTCTGGCCACTATTTTGTTTGAGGAATGCTAGCCACATGCTAATCAAAGCGGAATCAACCTCCTTAAAGGTACAGTACTTTTGCGTCCTTTAGCAATGTTAGCGTGTTAGCATCACCTGAAGTCTTACTATGTTGTAAAGCTAACTCTTTGGTTTTCAGGCTCACAGCTAACACTGCTAACAGGCTGCTAACAGGCTGCTAACATGTAGGTCAGCGGCTAACAGCTAAATCATGTCCTGCTGTTTTCAGCTCGTTTAGTTTTTATTTCTGATTCCACGAAATGCCGGCCAGCAACGACGTCACCCTCCTCCCCCTCCTCCCCCTCCTCCCTATCGTCCTCCCTTTCTTCCTCCTTTCTCCACCATCTTCATCATCATCTTCATCGGACTTATTTAGCTGCATGTTTAATTGACCACGACCAATATCATCATAGAGAAAAAGCGACAAATAAAAAAAAAAAAGGAGAGAAAAATTGATAATTGTCATACTTATCCTCTTAATGATTGATTATTGTTGTTATTATTAATATTATAAGTTTGTTTTATTTTATTTTCTTGTTTGGGATGAAAAGATCTTTTTTTTCTTGGAATAAAAAGAGGAAAATGTTTCTGAAAAAAGTCGGATCCTGGAGGATTTCTTTACTCTGCACACAGGCACCCTGAACATGTTCGAGTTCCCTTTTTCTGCTCCTCTTCTCTTTTCTCAACACTTCATGAGTTTCCCCTTCTTCCGTCACACACTCTGTTCTTATTTTTATCATTTCTTTCCTTTTTTTAAAGGACTTTAAATGTAAACACAGTCAGTGCTCACAAGCAGAGATGAAGAACAGATGAACAGGAACCAGAGAAGCTGACGGCTCCACAGATATTTTTAACCACTGCTGAGATAGAAATGAACAAAAAGAGCAGATATGATGACAGTAACATGTGAAAACAGCGTCAGTGACTCAGATAAGGATAAAACAGTGCGCTGTGCGCTGTAAGCAACAGCAGAGAAGGATTTTACATTCTCAGACAAAGCAGCAAAAATATATTTCCTTCTGTAAATAGATGCAGACTTCACTGTTTGAGCCTTTATCAGGTACCGTCTGTCCTTTGTCAGTATGCATTTTTGTTATCTGAATGTCTAAGTGGGTTAAAAAGGTGTTGACTCCATATTAATCAAAAAGGTTTCAGATGGAAACAGCTACATTTAAAAAAAAAAGGCTGAGCTTTATTCACTTCAAACTACGGAAGCCCAAAGCAGACATCCATCTGTACATTCAATCATCCAGTGCAGGCAGGCTGTTGCTTCGTCCTGCTCACCCTGTCAGGATTCTGTTTCACACAACCACCTGTTCACGATACATTAAACTTATTTAGCCCATTTTTCTGTGATATCAAATTATTTTCAGTTATTTCCTGTCAGACATCAGATAATTCAAACTTTCATCCCCAGAAAAGGCCATAAATGAACAAAGAAGTAGTTGTAAGTCTCTTCATTACTGTGACGGCCTGCTGTTTGGAGGTCAGACCTATCAGAGTGAGCAGATTATTATTTTCTTTTCAATATGCCCCGAAGAAATCATCCTATTGTACTAAGACTACCAGCTGCTTTATAATGAAATTAGTGAAATTATCAAATCTTTATGTGAGGAAAGCTTTCTGTTAGACCGGGATAAATAAGTTAATGAGAATGACAGCTTTGTGGAAACAACCGGTTATTGCTCGTAAAGCTACAATGACGTCAGGTGATTTTTTTCCCCAGGTAAAGGTTACTCAAAGGGAGTGTTTTTTCGTAACGGTCAGTGCTCTTATTAGTTCTTTCTTGTAAGTTTTGTTGCTGACACATTCTTCTGACAGGAACAGGAACCCTCTCTCTGGCTATTTTAACAAAAAGACGCTTTTAAATTGCGGTGAGTCGCTTTAATGCCAGGAAATCATCAGCGCGGGACACACAGGTAACTACAGGCGAGTGAGTGCGCGTGCGTGTCGGAGGAAGAGAAAGCGCGCGGTTAATGGAAGTAACCGTTGCTGTGTGTGTGGTGTGTGTGTCTGTGTGTGTTTTAGGGGAAACCGTCCTCAGCCTTGTCTTCCCGTCATCTTCACTTTCAGCTCTAAATTCTACGAATTCCTCTCCTGGATTTAAATATTCATGACTTAAGTTAAAGCTTCAATCTGATTGGTGGGACGGTTCAAAACATTGAGCACAAGGCTCGGCTCTGATTGGTTCTCTGATGAAGGGCGGGCTCGAGCGCACAGGCGGTCATATAAATACAGAGGAAAACAGTAACGTAGCCAGAGAAGGCGGTCAGCTGAAGTTTGTAGATTATATCAACCGTTGGCGTCTTAATTCAAATTTTACCAGTTTAACCGGGAGAATTTAACGAGCTACGTTAATTTTGTCTCGTTTGGATTTCGTGAACCATTTGAAGGAAATCAGAAACTTCTCTGGGACAACTTTCAAAAAACACTTTCGGAGGAATTTAACCGACAGCGGGATGGATTTAATCTGCCTCCACTGACATAAAGCTGCCAGAAAATGTTGGAGAAAAGATCTGTGGAGCTTCGTTTGGACGAAGAAGCTGGAGGGAAAAACGGTGAGAAGAACGGAGCAGCTAAATGTGTTGAAATAGGCTCAAATGAAGCTGAAACGGGTTTAATTATAAAGCTAGGAAATGTTTACAACGTTATCTTAGTTCAGTTTCTCACTTCGAAACCAAATTCATTCTAAAACTTTTTTTTTTAATTAAAAGTCACGTTTGTATGTAACGCTGACGCATTTTCGACGTAACCCGGGTTACATTCAAAAAACAACGATTTTTAACGTCCGGATTAACCTTCAAACGACACAACATCCTGTCAGTTAGAGGAAACACTTTACTGCTCAGTTAGTTTATCTGCCCCGAACAGCTCACATGGTTAAATTCTTTTATTTAAAAACGGTTTTACTTCTCACCTTATGAAAAAAAGCCCTTTAAAATGTTCTTTCCAACTATTAAAAAAAGTAAACGGGATTCTGTTTGAGGGGAAACTCCCATGAAATCTCGCGACAGTTAAAAACCGAAGTTAGAGGAGTTAATATTTTAGTCTAAATTATGGTTTATGATTTAATTATGGAGTTTTTTTTTAATGTTTATAACGCTTGATGTGTGTTTGTGATAGCTTTACGAACACGGCATGTCTCTGGTTAAACAGCAGGGCGCCAACAGTCACCACAACAAACACTAATAACACCTCAGAGACCAGTGTAAACTGAAATTATAGAGGTTTAAAGTAACTTCATGTCATTTTGATTATCTCTTAAGCTTTAAATAAAATCATATTCACTTATTTGCTCGGTTTTTTTTTAGATTGTGGAGTTTTTTGGACACTTTAAACCCTTTTTTGTTATCATACAACCCAGGATCAGTCATAAAAAACACATGTTTAGCTCCTCTCTGTCATGTTTTAACTCTTTAATATCATATTAAACCTCCACAGTTGTCTGACATCATGTGTGTTTTGTGTGTTGCAGTGAAACAGCCCTTCTGCACTCAGTATCAGTGTGGCTCTCTGCTCGGCAGCGGGGGTTTCGGCTCGGTGTTTACAGGACAAAGACTCTCTGATGGACTGCAGGTGAGACTGTTCAACTTTCATCCTCTTAAACTCGGCTCTCTGTAAAGAAACGACCTACGGTTGCAGCATGTTATTCATTTCAGTTATCTGCAGGTGTAAAGTAGTTAATGTGCTCTTTTTCTCCATGCAGGTTGCCATTAAGGAGATCCACAGCGACAGAGTTCAGCAGTGGGCCATACTGGTGAGTGTACATGTCTGTTAAATCACTCACTCAGTCTAAAACTTTATTAAAAATACCTGAAAGAGGCTCTAACACGTCACAGTGGATTTCTAGAAGTGAGGAAAAAGAAAGTGAGGGTAGAAATCAGCTGGTCTTTAATTTAAAGAGGATCAAAGTCACAGTTAAACCTGCTCAAATGAATGAAAAAAGTTTCATTAATATAATTAAAAATAAAATAAAGTGATAGATATTGAATGTAGTCTGCAGATTTTCATCTACACCTCGTTGTTTGGGTTCCTCTCAGTTCTGCAGTTGGGTCAGGCCCTGTTAGTTCTGTTCTCCTTTAAATGAGACCTTAGCTTAGCTCCGCCCCCTGCTGGACAGACAGCTGAACTACACCCGTGGGAGGGGGCCGGCCCACTGATGATCATGGAAACCTGTGAAGTCACTGTAAGGAAAATGATGCTGCAGGATTTCCCCACAGCTTCAGACTCAAAACCACTTCAGCGGGACGCCCCCCCGACCACAGACACACCTGAAGAGACCTGCAGGGCGAAACTCAGGGCGAAAAAACACCTCAAAAACACCCTGCATGAGTTTTGTTTATGCTCCGACTGACATCATAAAACTTTCAGGGTCATTTTCTGACGGTTTCCCTCCTCCTCCTCAGCCCGGCGAGGTCGATCCTGTCCCCATGGAGATCGCTCTGCTGCATCGACTGTCAGAGGTCGGAGGTCACGGGAGCGTCATCCGCATGCTGGACTGGTTCGAGGCTGAAGGGCGGGGCTTCCTGCTGGTGCTGGAGCGACCGCCGCAGTGTCAGGATCTGTTCGACTTCATCACAGAGAGAGGGGCTCTGCCTGAACGCCTCGCTCTCAGGTACCACTTCCTGTTCTGATCCGGTTCCTCCTCCTCAGACCTGGTTCCTCTCTGGTTCCTCCTCTAGTTCTCGGTGCTGAGCGTCTCTGTTTGTTCCTCAGGTTCTTCCGTCAGATCGTGGAGGCGCTGCAGTTCGTTCACGCTCAGGGGGTTGTGCATCGAGACATCAAAGACGAGAACTTCGTGGTCGACATGAGGACGCTCGAGGTCAAAATCATCGACTTTGGATCTGGAGCGCTGCTCAAAGAGGCGCCGTACAGCGAGTTTGAAGGTACGCAGAGTGAACAGAGCAGGTCTCAGTTTGTAGCGTGTGATGTCACAGATGGTTGACTCTCTGGTCCTCTGCCTTCAGGGACTCGGGTCTACAGTCCTCCTGAGTGGATCTTGTCTCAGTCTTATGAGGCCGTCCCCCTCACCGTCTGGTCTCTGGGCGTCCTGCTCTTCGACATGGTCTGCGGCGACATCCCGTTTGAGCATGACCAGGAGATTGTCAGGGCCACGCCCATTTTCACCAGACGGGTCTCTAAAGGTGAGCTGAGGCCCCGCCCACATCGCTGTGTCTTTAAGAACTGACCTGATTGACCAACATCCTGCTTCCCTCCTCAGAGTGTCAGTCCTTGATCCGCTGGTGTCTGTCTTACCGCCCCGAGGAGCGCCCCTCTCTGGAGGAGATCCTGACTCACCCCTGGATGGAGGGGGGAGACGAGGAGGAAGGAGGAGACCTGCAGGAGGAGCACAGCTCTCTGCCCAACCAGTCCCTATAACAGAGACCCTGAGTCTGCAGAGTCCTCAGTCAGAGTGAAGTCTGAGCTCTGTGGACCGGCTCTTCATGGACCCTCACTGTGACCCTGAGTAATCCTCCACTCAGCCAGCAGGGCGGCGACAGACGCTGAGGCCTCACACTGGATTTAAAGAAGCTGGTCAGACGTGTTCTCCTGTTTGAGCCTGAAGTTTCAAAGACTGTGTGTGTGTGGGGGGGGGGGGGGGGGGGGGGGTCTTCACTGAGGTCCTCATAATTTAAGTCTCCTGAAGAAAGCAGGATCACTGAGTTGTTTCTGTCCCAAAGAGGAAAGTATTTATTGAACCTGTGGTTGGTCATCAGTCACCTGTCAGAGTATTTATTTTTATTTATTTCCTTCATGATGGCGGCGCGTTACGTTTTTATTTTCCAGCTCCGTCTGAGAGCTGCAGTGCTCTCAGACAGAGCTGGAAACACTCCGTCATAAATCTCCAGTTTTTAGAAATAAGAGCTTACATGGGAGATATTTAATGTTTTTTTGCATCATTCCTTCTCTCTCAGGTGACCCTGTTCCTTGAGACGTCACCTGATGTTATAAAAACAGACATTTCTCACCTGAGCGTGTATTTTCTGACACTTTGGACCAAACTACAGAGCTCAGAGAGGAAATGTTCAGAGAGGTTTCTCTACAGTCTCAGGAATAAATAGAAGTTTAAAAACTGATCTTTGATGTTTTTGGATCTGAGCAGTCGGTCTGGATCTGATTCAGTATCAGCAGCTGTAAATACTTGTGTATTATTATGGTCTGGTTTCATATCAAAGTGTCCCGTTGGTCACTTGTTCCTGTTTATTTATATTAAATAAGAGTTTATGGATCAAATTTGAAAGATCCAACAGTTGAATAAAAACAGTTTGTTTTAAACCATGGCCTGGTGTCTTTGTTTTTAAATCTCCTGTGGAACCCTGCACCGTGTTTGAGCCAGCAGGGGGCGCTGAGTAACCACGTCTGACAGGTGAGGTGTTCACCCATCAGCCAATAGGAGCTCTCCTTTTACAACCTGAAGAAGAACAAGGAAGTGATTGTTTGGGGCGGACGGGAGATGGGACAAAGAAAGACAGAGGTCTCACTCCGTTTATTTCTGAGCTCAACAATTATGCTCTTATATTTATTTTTATCCTCATTATTTTGTCCACAAATATTTTGATGAGACCATGACTACTTTTTCATGACAATATGTTTTATCAAAAAAAGCACAATAACTCTTAACATATAATAAAAGTAACTGTAATAGAGTTAAACGTTAATTAATAAAAATATCAGAGTGATAAAATCTAAAATAAATTTACAACTTAAATCAGATCAGGGGCAAAACATAAACAATAAAACCATGCAGAAATCTTTGGATCCAGTTTATTATCCTTTACATGCAAAGGACTGAAGCAAAGGATAATGTGTGTTTATCTTTAGACTCAACTGTATTTAGTCCAACGCACAGCTCAAAGTGCTAAAAAAAAAAAAAAGACAGAAAAAAGTAACTGGAACGATTATAAAAAAAAGACTAAAACAAGACAGGAAAAAGTGGTCATAAAACTACTTTGAAATAAAATAAAATCCGTAAAATTAGAAGTGGGTAAAACAATTTTTTTTACAAAAATAATGGATGTATAAATAAACAAAGATGAAATAAACACATTTGTAATTTTGTATTTTGTTCCCGCAGAAGTTAAGTTTCTATTTATTATGATACTTTTGTTTTAAGTTCCTTTTCGGTGAAGTTTCCATGAAGTGAGCTCTGTTTCTCTACGGAGTGATACCTCCTGTCATTCACTCAGTGCTCCTATCTGTGCAGCAGCAGAGTCTTCAGTTCCTGAACCCCTTACAGCTCCACGGACTGTTTCCAACACAGACATCCTGGAGAGCTTTCCCTGGCCCTCAGACCCCAGACCCCGGCCCCTCATCAGCCTGACAGACCCTCTGCTGTACGTCACCCCGGGGTTCGGTGCTTCTTCTTCGGCTGGGTGTCCACTGTGAGCCGCGGCTAGCTGGAAAGCTAGCGGGGTGTTAGCCGAGCAGGCAGCGGGGTGAAGGCTGAGTCCGGGCAGGCAGAGCGAGCAGCATGGCCTCGGGCAGCCACAACCAGGCGGCGGAGGAGCGGACAGGGAGCCGGGCTCAGAGCGAAGGTAGGAGGGAGAACCGAGAAGCGGTGTAGCGGTTTCACGTGTGCCCGTGTTAACTGGAGACCTCCAGCTGATCGCGCCGTCAGCTTGCATACACATTCAACTGGAAGTCTCCAGTTAACACGGTCACACTTTAGTGCAGAACACCGGGAGCGGAGTTAACTGCTCCTGGCCTGAAGTCTGCAGCTGCTCAATAACTGAGAGGATGTGTTAAAGAAAGATATGAATTACTGCCTGTTAATTATCAGGAAAACAGGTAAACTCTGTTTTCATCCGTGTGCAGGGCTAGTTAGCTAAACTAGGTAAACAAACCAAACTTACCGACTACATGTAGGTGAGTTATCGTCGAAGTTAACCAATAAAGTTAAAGAGATGGACAGCTTGTTTCTGTCCGGAGTGTTTAATGTGGTGGCGAAATATATCTGTAGTTCTTTAATGTTTAAGCTGTTAGCATATTAGCTGAGCTGGAGGCTAAATGAGGCTAACCTGCAGCAGCTAACGTCACTCTTTGGTGGTCTGTAACTCGTCTCTCTCTCCCCTCAGATAGCTCACCCCTCAGTTAGTTTGTGTCCTTTAAGTAAATCATACAGGCTGTGTAGAGAGGCGCGAGCGCCGAACTCACTCTGAAGGCAGGTAAATGACGTTAATACAGGTGTGTAAAGCAGGTGAATGAGTGTTTCAGTGGCAGCTGGTGACGTGGAGGTTTGAGTGAAATGGGGTGTAGTGGTTAAGCTGGCGTGGCTTCATCCCTGCTGAAACTTTCCTGACTTTAACTTTTATTTCACACTCCGTATTTTTCAGGCTTTTTAACGAGAGTGAGAGTCAGTTTTCAGAGCAGCTTTTGGACATTTTCACTGAAGTTTCATCGATCACTTTGAATTTAAGGACAATAAAAAGAACAAAAGGGACGAATTGGTCGTTTGATTTTATAAAATCCAGAGTATTCTTGTCAAACATCGCCAAAAAAAGGAAGTTGGATATAATCTGAGACAGAAACTCTTGATTATATTTCATTTTTTCTTAAAATAAGTAACTTTTGTCCAATTTTTCAGGTAGTGAACTCCAGAAACAGCTATAAACAGCTTCATGCTCGTTGTTTTATTGCCTCTGAAGCTGACAGAGTTTCAGTGAACAGCTGTAGTCTCTGAGGACTCACCTGACCAGCTGGAAACATCTGTGAGATTTAAACCAAAGACATGAGGAGGAAGGAAGTAGCTGTTTGTGTTGTTATGTTGATGTCAGCTGCTGATAGCGATCGATAAAGAGCAGGCGTGTTGGTTAAAACATGTCAACATGTGAAGAAACCAGAGCGGCTGCGCAGGTTTAACCTGTTACTGACAAAGCCAGGTGGACCAGTCTGAGAGTCGATGTGAGGCGTGGTGACTTATTCCCCAGATCTGCACCAGATCTGATGAGGTCATCACATAAGGATCTCTTAACCGGTTCATGACATGTTGAAGGGGCGGGGCCTTAAACACCAAGCTCCAACAGGCTTCCAGAGGGCTGGCCAATCAGAGTGAAGAGGGTCTGTGGAGCAGACAGCAGCTCAAAAAAAGTGTTTCAGTCAGAGGATGAAAACAGAGATTTCACTGAGCTGTGAAGATACTACGGGAGCAGCAGAGGGACAAAATAAAGACGAAATAAAGATCAACACCCTCTCTTTAAGGTTCATCTGAATCAGTCAATTCTCTGTGGTTTTAATGTCTCTTCTCATGGTCGGGTGGAGGGTTGGATCAGCTGTCATTGGTGGAAACAGGAGGTCAGTTTATAATATGGTGTGTGTGTGTGTGTGTGTGTGTCTGTGTGTGTGTAGTGAACCGGAAGTTAAAGTACATCAGTCTGGCCGTGCTGGTCGTCCAGAATGCGTCGCTCATCCTCAGCATCCGATACGTCCGCACGCTGCCAGGAGACCGATTCTACGCCACGTCAGCTGTGGTCATGGCGGAGGTGCTGAAGGTGATGACGTGTGTGATCATCATCCTGCTGCAGAAGAGATGTAAGAACACACACACACTCACACACACTCACTCAGAACACAGTCAAATGATGATGACTTACCTACGGAGCTGATTATAACACTCTGTCTATGCCTGCATCTCTATCTCTGTCTGTCTGTCTCTCTCTCTCTCTCTCTCTCTCTCTCTCTCTCTCTCTCTGTCTGTCTGTCTCTCTCTCTCTCTCTCTCTCTCTCTCTCTCTCTCTCTCTCTCTCTCTCTCTCTCTCTCAGGCAGTCTGAAGGACACCTTGGTCTTCCTCGTGGACTCCATCGTCTTTCAGTACAAAGACACTCTGAAACTCGCCGTCCCGTCTCTCATCTACACCCTGCAGAACAACCTTCAGTACATCGCCATCTCCAACCTGCCAGCCGCCACCTTCCAGGTCACACACACACACACACACACAGGGAGCAGTATTAGTGCAGCATCATTCTGATGAAGTGTGAAGATAATCAGTTTATCCCCCCCCCCCCAGGTGACGTATCAGCTGAAGATCTTGACCACGGCTCTGTTCAGTGTCCTGATGTTGAAGAAGTCTCTGAGCAGGGTTCAGTGGGTTTCTCTGCTGCTGCTGTTTGGGGGTGTGGCCATTGTTCAGGTACAACCCCCCCCCATATCTATGTTCACCTGTCTGTGTTTACCTGTCTATGTCTCACCCGTCTGGTCTCACCCGTCTGGTCTCACCTGTCTGGTCTCACCTGTCTGTGTTCACCTGTCTATGTCTCACCTGTCTGTGTTCACCTGTCTATGTCTCACCTGTCTGGTCTCACCTGTCTGTGTTCACCTGTCTGTGTCTCACCTGTCTGGTCTCACCCGTCTGGTCTCACCCGTCTGGTCTCACCCGTCTGGTCTCACCCGTCTGGTCTCACCTGTCTGTGTTCACCTGTCTGGTCTCACCTGTCTGTGTTCACCTGTCTGTGTTCACCTGTCTGTGTTCACCTGTCTGTGTTCACCTGTCTGGTCTCACCCGTCTGGTCTCACCCGTCTGGTCTCACCCGTCTGTGTCTCACCTGTCTGGTCTCACCTGTCTGGTCTCACCTGTCTGTGTTCACCTGTCTGTGTTCACCTGTCTGGTCTCACCTGTCTGGTCTCACCCGTCTGGTCTCACCTGTCTGGTCTCACCTGTCTGGTCTCACCTGTCTGTGTTCACCTGTCTGTGTTCACCTGTCTGGTCTCCCCTGTCTGGTCTCACCCGTCTGGTCTCACCCGTCTGTGTCTCACCTGTCTGGTCTCACCTGTCTGGTCTCACCCGTCTGGTCTCACCCGTCTGGTCTCACCTGTCTGTGTTCACCTGTCTGGTCTCACCTGTCTGGTCTCACCTGTCTGTGTTCACCTGTCTGTGTTCACCTGTCTGGTCTTACCTGTCTGTGTTCACTTGTCTGGTCTCACCTGTCTGGTCTCACCTGTCTGGTCTCACCTGTCTGTGTTCACTTGTCTGGTCTCACCTGTCTGTGTTCACCTGTCTGTGTTCACCTGTCTGGTCTCACCTGTCTGGTCTCACCTGTCTGTGTTCACCCGTCTGGTCTCACCCGTCTGGTCTCACCCGTCTGGTCTCACCTGTCTGGTCTCACCTGTCTGTGTTCACCTGTCTGTGTCTCACCCGTCTGTGTTCACCTGTCTGGTCTCACCTGTCTGTGTTCACCTGTCTGTGTCTCACCTGTCTGGTCTCACCTGTCTGTGTTCACCTGTCTGTGTCTCACCCGTCTGTGTTCACCCGTCTGGTCTCACCTGTCTGTGTTCACCTGTCTGGTCTCACCTGTCTGCGTTCACCTGTCTGGTCTTACCTGTCTGTGTTCACCTGTCTGGTCTCACCTGTCTGTGTTCACCTGTCTGTGTCTCACCCGTCTGGTCTCACCTGTCTGGTCTCACCTGTCTGGTCTCACCTGTCTGGTCTTACCTGTCTGTGTCTCACCCGTCTGGTCTCACCCGTCTGGTCTCACCTGTCTGGTCTCACCTGTCTGGTCTTACCTGTCTGTGTCTCACCCGTCTGGTCTCACCCGTCTGGTCTCACCTGTCTGGTCTCACCTGTCTGTGTTCACCTGTCTGTGTTCACCTGTCTGGTCTCACCTGTCTGGTCTCACCTGTCTGTGTTCACTTGTCTGGTCTCACCTGTCTGGTCTCACCTGTCTGGTCTCACCTGTCTGTGTTCACCTGTCTGGTCTCACCTGTCTGGTCTCACCTGTCTGTGTTCACTTGTCTGGTCTCACCTGTCTGGTCTCACCTGTCTGTGTTCACTTGTCTGGTCTCACCTGTCTGGTCTCACCTGTCTGGTCTCACCTGTCTGGTCTCACCTGTCTGTGTTCACTTGTCTGGTCTCACCTGTCTGGTCTCACCTGTCTGGTCTCACCTGTCTGTGTTCACTTGTCTGGTCTCACCTGTCTGGTCTCACCTGTCTGGTCTCACCTGTCTGGTCTCACCTGTCTGTGTTCACTTGTCTGGTCTCACCTGTCTGGTCTCACCTGTCTGTGTTCACCCGTCTGGTCTCACCTGTCTGGTCTCACCTGTCTGTGTTCACCTGTCTGGTCTCACCTGTCTGGTCTCACCTGTCTGTGTTCACCTGTCTGTGTTCACCTGTCTGGTCTTACCTGTCTGTGTTCACTTGTCTGGTCTCACCTGTCTGGTCTCACCTGTCTGGTCTCACCTGTCTGGTCTCACCTGTCTGGTCTCACCTGTCTGTGTTCACCTGTCTGTGTTCACCTGTCTGGTTTCACCTGTCTGGTCTCACCTGTCTGGTCTCACCTGTCTGGTCTCTGTTGGTGCTCTCAGGTGCAGCAGGAACAGGGGAAGGAGGCGGCGCTGACGGACTCTTCCTCTCAGAACTACACGGTGGGTTTGGTCGCCGTGGTCATCAGCTGCCTGTCGTCGGGCTTCGCCGGCGTTTACTTTGAGAAGATCCTTAAAGGCAGCTCGGCGTCCGTGTGGATGAGGAACGTGCAGCTGGGGATCTTCGGCACGGCGCTCGGCCTGCTGGGACTGTGGTGGAACGACGGCGCCGCCATCGCTGAACACGGCTTCCTGTTCGGCTACACCAACATGGTGTGGTGCGTCATCTTCAACCAGGCGTTCGGCGGGCTGCTGGTCGCTGTGGTGGTGAAGTACGCCGACAACATCCTGAAAGGCTTCGCCACGTCCTTCTCCATCATCGTTTCCACCGTGGCGTCCATATACCTCTTCAGCTTCAACGTGGACCTACTTTTCACGGCGGGGGCGGGGCTAGTTATTGGAGCCGTGTACATGTACAGCCTCCCCAAACCGCCCGGCAGCTCCTCGTCACCGGGCTCCTCCTCCTCGTCTTCCTCGGCGTCTTCAGCACTGCCGAGGAGGGACGCAAGCCAAGAGATGGAGGCGTTTCTGCCAAAGTCAGTGCTGGTCAAGTGATACCTCTCTCTCTCTGTCTCTCTCTCTCTCTCTCTCACCTTCTCTTGCTCGCTCGCTCATGGTGCTCACTTCCTGTCTGCTCTCGGAGGGTCAGAGATCAAACTGCTCGCTCTCTCTCTCTCTCTCTCTTTTACACTAAGCCAAGCTCTCTCGCCCTCACATTATCCTCTGAGCTCACTGCTCCTCCCTGATGGTTCAGACCCCCCCCTCCCGTCCCTCTCTCTGAACTAACCTTGTGGACCTCTTCACCTCCTCTCTGCTCCTGCTGTGACAAAGAGGAGCTGAACGTTACTGAAGGAGGAGAACAGAGACCTCCTCCTCCACCTCCTCCTCCTCCTCCTCCTCCTCCTCCTCCTCCTCCTCTGTGAGGATGAAGGACCCTCTCTTCTCCTTGCTGTCCTCTTCAGAGCTCAGGGAGGTGTTTTGTCTCCTCCTTCTGCCGTCCACATCATAGGACTCAAAGCACAACAGGAGGAGGAGCAGGAGGAGCAGGAGGAGCTGCAGACACCTGAGCACCCGTCCGTCTGTCCGTCTTCAGTCTCTCTGCCTTAAATCTTTACTCTCTGAATGAAGGGCGGCCTCTCGCTGAGTGTTGGCGGTTTCTTGGTTTTGATGGACGTGTTCATCGTGCAGCTTCACGTGTTCAGACATGTAGCCGTGTTCTGAAGCATGTCCTGGATCACAGCGCTCCACGCTAACCTCCACACTAACCTCAACGCTAACCTCCACGCTGAAGGATCTGAGGACGGGGTCTGGGTTCAGTTTGGGGTCCAAGACATTAAAAACAGTCAGCGCTCAGATGTCCTGACCTCCCTGAACGCACCACAGATGATGGAGCCCAGCAGCAGGAGGTCCAGAGCTCAGAGGGTTAATTTATCAGTGATCAGGTTCAGTAAATTTAAATACACAAACACTTCAACGTCAGCAAAATGAACTCGTGATTATTTTTAATTTCCCAGAATTCAAATTAATTCTTCAAATTAACAATAAAAAATAGAATTGAATCAAATGAATTATTTTATTTTTAGAATCCTAGAACCGTAAAAATCAATAAAAAGTATTCTGCTTCATGACTTTAGTTTATTTTGATTTAACAAGGATTCTCATCCAGTTTGAGATTCATGAAAAGAATTCCTTTTGTTAAATTTTTCTTCAGAAATGTAATTAAATGTGATTAAAGTTAATTTAATGAGATTTATTTTAGCTCATAGCCTTTTTCTTTGTCTCTGAGTTCTAGGGTTCCAAAAATTAATTTAATGACATTTTACTTCATGAATTTATTTGAATTAATTTTTTTCTGATTCAGTTTAAATTAATTTTATTAAAATGAGTTGAAGCACAGAATCTGTTGAATTCAGAATTCTAAAATATGTTTTTTTCTTAATTTTAATTAATAAAATGAAGTTTAGTTCTCTCGACCTTCTGCAGACCTGATCCTCCTCGCGCTCTTCTTTAGACCATCTCTCTCTCTCTCTCTCTATTTTCTGTGGAGCTGCACGCTGACACGCCTCCTCGCTCGCCCCTGGCTGCTCACGTCTCTGTGGCGGTGGCGGTGGCGGCGGTCTTGTTGGGACTCTTTGGACGCACTGTCTGTCCGGTGCCTTTCCTCCATCTGTAAAGAAGCCATATGATTGTGTGGGTGTGAAGTCCGGCTCTCCGGGACAGACCGGACGTTGGAGACTCTGCGGGCTTGGGTCAGGGACTTGAGCCGCTTCGTTCAGACTCTGACCTCTGACCTCAGTGAGTCATGAGTGTGGCGGGGCGGGTGAAGCCGTGCTTGTTGATTGGAGCACCTTTTTAAACTCTAGATGAAGCTGTTGGTCCTGCAGACGTCTCGTTGAAGGAGACGCTCTGCAGAGACGTCCTGAATGTGTCTCTGTTTTTGGTGGCTGAGTTTCTGTCAGAGTGAGAGGTCGTCTCGGCCCGTCTGTGCTCTGAGCTGCTTCTCTCTGTTTACGTTGCTCTCTGACTTCAGGACCAAAGGTTTTCAGCGTTTTGTCTCTTCTGGACTCACCTGACTGATGTCACTGTTACACCTGAAACACACCAACGCTCCAAAGATTCCAGCGTCGTTCTGTCATTTGTCTCTTTTTTTAGTAATAAAACGAGATAAAATCGAGATCATCTGGAGCTTCAAGGAGATTTATGTCATCAGAGATGTTTCAGATCAAGACGGAGACAAAACATGGAAACCTTTCCTCCTCAAAGTGCTTAAAACTGTGTGTGAGTGAGTGTGTGTGTGTGTGTGTGTGAGATCAAAGCTGGTTTTCTGAAACTGTGAAAGGAAACTTAAAGGAAGGGTCTTCTTTTGCTACTTTGTTTTTTTTTTTGTAAAGAAAAATTTAAATGTATAAATATATCGATCAGCCAGCGGACGGTTTCTGTCTCTGAGGATTTCCTAAAAAACGCTATCAGTAATAATAATAATAATAATATATCATTTATTTTATTTAGTGTTGGATTGATGGGCTGTAGGTTGGTTTGTTTGGTGGTGGTGACGAAGAGGAGGAGGAGGAGGAAGGTCAGCAGGACGCTCCAGGCTTCACTTCAGGCGTCTGAGTCTTTTATTTTGAAAAGCAACTCAAAGATAAAAACAAAAAAAGGATGTTTATTTTGCTAAATTCAGCCCCGTGTAGATTTCTCTCACAGAAACGCTCCGTCTTCACGCTCAGTGAGGAGGTTTAGTCACAGCTGACACATGAAGCCTGGGGCGCCTCCTGCTGGCGGTATGAAGAACATCCAGTCACTGAAACTGAAGCGTGTCAAAGAGAGTCCGGGTTCGTCTCGCTGAAACTTCCTCCTCTGCCTGCTGGTTTGTGTCTGAATGAATCTGATCTGTTTGCACTTGATTGTTGATTTCTTGTATCGATGCCTCTGAATGTGTAAATACTTCTTTTGGTAAAGTTTTATATAAACAAGGACATGGACTCAAACGCTCTCCACTGTGTCTTAATTTGTAGATCCTCAGGAAGAGTCTCAGCTGAGCTCTACGGACTGTTCCTTTATTTCAGGAACTGAACTCATCCCAACAGATTCATCAGTTTGTGGTGTAAATTTAAAGAGAGGGTGTTATGTTTTATTTTTTCAGACTGTATTTTGTCCCTCTGGTGCCCCCGTAGTATCGTTACATAATTTACAGATGGTATAAATCTCTCTCTGGTGTTTTATAAACTCTTATTTCATCCTCTGTCTGAAACACTTTGTTTTAGCTGCTGTCTCTTTAAGGCTCCCTGCTCACAGGTAATCACAGCAGACCTCAACTTACTGACTTAAACTGACTTAAAGCTTCCAGAGGATGAATTCTGGAACCCCTGAAACCACATAGTCCTGCTTTAAGACCACAAACAGCCTCGAGTGTCCGTTATTGGACGAGAGGGAGGAGAACAAACGCTGAGTCTGAAACGTGTAGTTCATCTTGGGCTTCACCCCGTCACTGATTGGTGAGCATCATAAACTAACACCAGCCAATTAGAACCTTCCTACTCATGTCCTTTGATCTTTGAGAGTTCCAGAGAGCCCTGGTGTTTCTTAAAGAGACAGTAACTAACCAGCTCTCTGGAGGTCTGTCCTGGCCGGAGCAATGGACAGACCAAAAACTGTTCTAAACATGGACGTGGTCTCTGTGACGTCACCCGTCTGTTCCGGATTCAGTCAGATGAAGCCGATCATTGGACAGAGCCATAAGGCGCCTGTCAATCATGTGAGCTGAGCTGAGCCTCTGATTGGATAAATCCATAATCCTAAAATCTTCTAAACTGCTGAGTTAGAAAAAAAATCACCCCCTGTTCAGTGTGTCCCGATAGCGAAATCAGTGTTTCAGACCTGAGCATAGGCTTCATTTTTCTCTACTGGATGTTGCCCCTTGGGGTGGACCCTGGTGTTTGAGGTCCTGCCCCTTCAATGGGTTATGACCTCATCATTTCAGTCTGGTGAAGATGCTACGAACTTTGTGTTGTCGTTTCCTCGGACTCGTTCCCGACCGATGAAGGCTGCGTCCCCTGAGCTCGTCTTCTCAGGCACGGCCGTGTTTGAGCTCCACTGACCTCCATGAATCAAACTAAATGAAACTAACTGACCCTAAACTCAGACTAACCGCCTGATTCATGGGTCAGACAGAACAAGTGGAGCTCAGAGGGCCGATGAAGGGTGATGAGGTCATCCTTTTAAAGATGAGACAGTAACGTTTCCTGAACTAATCCTCCTTCACGTTCTCATCGTCTCGTCGTCTACGAAGGGATGAACCATTGATTTCACGATGGGAGCGTTAAAACTCACAGAGCTGAATCTGTCCTTCACTTTTTTATGACGGAGAAAAGGAAGAGCAGACGAGGACATAAACCAGGTTTAATGAGGCCAGTGATGGACAGGTTAGTCACATGACCTGCTGCGAGGACAGGAAGAGGTTCAGGACTCTGTGAGTGACCGCGTGAGCAAACAGTTACAGAGTTTTTCTTCTTCTTCTCTTTCTCTGTCCTCCAGGTGTGCAGATAAACAGAAAGGATCCTGAGTGACTGACGGACGGCCTTCATCATCTTCATCATCATCGACACAAACGCTCCTTAATTTATGATCAAACCAAAGTCCTCTGCTTTCAGCACTACAGCACTCCTGCTGGTGGGAAACGGTACCTCAGGCTTCTTTAATGTTGGACTCGGACTGTTCCTGGAGAGTTAAATCCAGATCCCAGTGCCTCTTCACCTCCATGATGATCCCTTTGTCTCCTGTGATAAAAACCGACAACCCTGTTTGAGGTTTTCACCGTTAAATTCTGACGTTAGCGGCAGGTTCCCACCTGAAGCCCACTCCCCTCACGCAGACGATGTGCTGTAATACTTCAGAGTTTAAGAAGGGGTTAAATTTCAGGTTTGGATCATTTCTAACGTAACGTGTGTTAAACGTGTTAAACCTTCAGGTGACTTTTATTTCTGTCTTTGTCCTTTTTGGTCGTGTCTCATTTCCAAAGTGATCTCGGTTTTTATTTCAGGTGTTGAAAAGTGAAACCAAAGTGCCTCAGAGCTCCAAACACAGACTGAAATCAGCTTTTATTGTGAAAGTTTACAGAGCTTCCTGCTCAGTGCTCGTCTGTTTTAATGTGAATTATTTTTCTTTTTAAGCTGTTTCCTGTAACACTCCTGTTTGAAAGCTCTCCATGTTTACGCTTTGACTCTCACCTGTGTGCCTTCAGATCAGTTTGTGTCTTTAAGCTTCAGACTGAATGTTTCAGTTTCATTAAAGTGAAATCTGCTCTTATCGCACTTGATTCTGTCTCTGATTGAAGACTGAACATGGAAGCAAACATTAGACATCGTCTCCAAACCTCCTCTGGAGGGCGCCAAAGAACCTTGGGTCTTTGAATGCATGACACTGGAATAGTTTCAGGAACCTTTATTCACACTTAATAAGGTTTCTCCTTCTTGTTTAAATTCCTGTTGTGTTGTACGTCGCTTTGGAAAAAAGCGTCTGCTAAATGAAACTCTAGATTGTAGATTATGAGAAGTTGGTGTATTTCATTACAGGGACCAGGAACTAAATTAAGACTTGGTTACTTCATGATACATCCAGAAAAAAGTTCCTGCTCAGGTAAAAACCTGGTAAAAGATCAGGAAATTTGCAGGAACCACGGAGTAACACATAAGATGAAACACACGTGACACGGCATGATGTGACAGGATGAGACATGAAACAAAAAGAAGCAGAAAAAAACAACAGAATGAGAAGAAATGCACGACATGACTCGACAAAACAAGAAACATAACAGGACAACGTGACAGGTCACGACATGACAGGTCATGACAAGTCACAGCACACGACATGATAGGTAACGACGGGTCATGACGACAGGTTACAACATGACAAATCACAACACGACAGGTAAGGACATGACAAGTCACGAAAGGTCACGACACGACAGGTCACGACAAGACAGGTCATAAGTCATGACACGACAGGTCACGACAAGACAGGTCATAAGTCATGACACGACTTGTCACGAAATGACAGGTCACGACCCAAAAAAATCACAACATGACAGGTCATGACATGACAGGTCACGACATGACAAGTCACCACAGGTCACGACACGACAGGTCACGACATGACAGGTCACGACATGACAAGTCACCACAGGTCACGACACGACAGGTCACAACATGACAGGTCACGACACGACAGGTCATAAGTCACAACAACTTGTCATGAAATGACAGGTCACGACACGACAGGTCATAAGTCACAACTTGTCATGAAATGACAGGTCACGAGCAACAAATCACAACATGACAGGTCATGACATGACAAGTCACAACAGGTCATGACCTGACAGGTCACGACATGACAGGTCACGACAAGACAGGTTATAAGTCACGACACGACTTGTCACGAAATGACAGGACACAACGCAACAAATCACAACATGACATGACAAGTCACGACATGACAAGTTAGGACAGGTCATGACATGACAGGTCATGACATGACAGGTCACGACACGACAGGTTACGACAAGACAGGTTATAAGTCACGACACGACTTGTCACAAAATGACAGGACACAACGCAACAAATCACAACATGACATGACAGGTCACGACACGACAGGTTACGACAAGACAGGTTATAAGTCACAACACGACTTGTCACGAAATGACAGGTCACGACGCGACAAATCACAACATGACAGGTAAGGACATGACTTGTCGCGACACAACAGATCATGACAAGACATGACTCGACAGGTCACAACACGACAGGTAATAAACAAAATGATACAGTAAGAGGATATAATATACAAAGATACAACACATTAAGAAAAGATATATCATAAGATATAAGATATAAAAATAAGATAGGATACAGTGGGATCCAGTCCAATGTGAAACTACACTCGGTGCACTTCCTGATTTAACGCTTGGGGTCAGAAGATCTGAAGACTTTAGAGACCAAACCCTGGAAGATCTGACTGATTCATTATCCAGTGAGTGATTTCTGATTTCCAAAACCAGGACAGAATCTCAGAGAAACTCAGAGACCGTTTATCGAATCCTGGAGTCGACTGAAGCAGGTGAGAACACCTGTACCTTCAGTTTAATTCATAAGAACGGACCGTTTAAAGCTCCTTTACTCCTGGTCAGTCCTGTTCATCTGTCCCATGAAGGTCAGGATCCTCATGTTAAAATAGTAAACACCTGCTGGCTGTAGTGTGGTGGAAGCACCAGCAGAGGGAGACAGTGACTGTGTGCAGCTTCAATGGAGAGGAAGAAGAGAGTGAGCTGCAGGTGAAGATGTGAGGATCAAACACAGCGAGCAGAGCTCAGGAGGTCAAAGTGATGTTTAAACTCTTAGAGACAGAATCCCGAGGGAGTCCAGAGGGAGTCCAGAGAGAGTCCAGAGGGAGTCCAGAGGGAGGTGTTAGCCTGGACCATCAGAGCCCTTCAGAGTCCTCTCTTAAGACTGATCTCCTGTTCACTTCCAGGTATTAGTCAGCACCACACATTGTTTTTTATTTTCTAAGAGTTAGTCTGGGCCGTTGCATCATGTTGTGTAATAAACTGATTGTTTTTTTTTTTATTGTAACTTAGTTTAAAACCAGGATCTAGTTTGTCTGCCTCAGTTTAAAGTTCATTTCTCATGTGAGCAGCGCTGAATGTTTTCTTGCTTTTTATTTCCAGGACTTAGACGGGACCGCTCTCTCATTCACAGCTCATCAACCAGGTATCACTCAGTATCACTCAAACAATACTGGAACACTCCAGGAGTTAGTCAGTATCATTGTGTTTCTGCCTCCATCCATCCCTCAACACATGCTGCTCATTTTAAACCATCTTCAGAGCGCCACCTGGTGGAAAGATGTCGTCTGGTCTCCAGATGTTTGATAACTGCTCCATCTCTAACTCATCCAGGATGTGTTCTGCTCATATGCCTGGCGCCCCCTGTTGGAAGCAATGCTGTAGTAATTAAATATGAACCATGATGAGATCATCTGATGGATCAGACGTGTGCTGACTCTCTGACCTGTGAACACACCTGTGTAAGTCAGTTCAGGTGTTGGTAATCGCTCCAGCTGTGAGTGTAGTAGAAGCTGAGACTTCAACACGCAGCCGATGGATCCAGAGTCAGTTTCAGGTCGCTGTCAGGTGAACAAAGAGGACACTAAAAGGAAACTGAGGTGACGCTGTGACCTCCCACAGCCTGCAGCGAGCAGGAGAGATAAGATATGTTCTACAGGATCCACAGAAACACGGGCTCTGGACTCTGTCCCAGAATCAGACCGGCCGGTTTTTGTCTGGACTCTCTCAAAGAGAGAGAGAGGGTTCACATCCTGCTGAACCGTAGACCGTCAGCAGGGGGAGCTCTCAGTGTTTTGGCTTCACTGGAGGGGAGTCAGGTTGAGCCTGACGTGTCCGTGAGGTCTACGCGGCTTCATGTGGATGAATGATGTCATTTCAGCAGCCCCGCCCCCTCGTGCGCTCCTTTTCATGTGGAAACTTTCCGCGTCGTGCACCTTCGAAATTTCTTACTTTCGGATGGATAAAAAAGAGCTCTTGCACTTATATGATTCACCACACTGTGATCACCATGACAACCGTGAGATGAACAACTCCTGGTGTGAATTTGCAGCAAAACTTGGCAGAGAAGAGGAATTTGAGATTTAAAAAAATGTTGTAAACTGTGCGAACGACCTCTGACACCGCCCCCTGCAGTTTGGGAACAGATACTGCACGGGCCTTGTATGGATCTGGCGCGTCTCGTTTTTAATCAGCCCTTTAAAGTGAGGTTGCTGGTTTTAACCGACCTGACTTTGACCTGACGGTTGGACTGAAGTCTGGAGGTGTTCCTGTTTCACTTCTCTGAACCCGGATGCTGGGACGTGGGAGTGGAGGCCTCTCCGAAGTCTGTCCTCACAGGGAGTGTTAGTTCAGAGGTCACAGAGAGGACAGGAAGCATTCCTCACCCTGAGGACGAGCTGGAGGAGATGAACGGTTACCTCTCAGCTCCACACGGTGGTTAGTCAGCGTCAGAGGTTCGAACTATGTCACAAGAAACGAGGAAACCTGCAGACTTAGAGAACTGGGAGAATTACACTGTAAAAAATAACAAAACAAAAAAAAACTAGAAATATTTGTCCAATAATTTTTCTATTTTTTATTATTATTAATATGAGAAAAAAAATCAGAGTTCTGAGATTAAAGTCAAAATTCTGACTTTTTTGATCAGAAAAATTATAATAAATAAATTATTATCAAAGGGTCGAAGGGATAGGATGAGAGTCTGTGGATTTAAAGTCAGGGTCTTTATGGTCTGTATCCATGTTACAGTGTCTGTTGATATCTAAGGGTCATACAGAGATACCATCATGCAGTATTTTGACCCGGATCATGATCCGTTCTGATGCTGGTCTCCAGAGTTCTGAGCCTGCCTCAGTAATGAGACAGCATCCTTAAAGTCCTGACTGGTCTGAAAGAGGCTGCTACGCTCTGACTTCATCCAATCAGGGAAGGTTTTGGATCTGGACTCAGATCATCTTCAGGGATTAAGAGTTCAAGGGAGACTTGGTCTGCAGCAGGGGGTCAGAAGACTCTTCTTCTTCTTCTTCTTTTATAAAGCATCAGATGAACTCACAGGAGGAAGAAATGAATCAGATTTAAACTCTCAGTACATCATGCTGTCCTCTGATTGGCTGAAGGAATTTAAATGAAAACGTTTTAACTGGAGGCAAAGTGTGTGTGTGTGTGTGTGTGTGTCTGTCTGTGTGTGTGTGTGTGTGTGTGAGAAGGTGGATGCGTTGGGGGACACCTGTGACGTCAGAAACTTAGATAAATGAAGCAGAGGGGGAGGAGTCAGGCGATGACGTCTAACGTAAAGAAAGAGGGAGACAGAGGGGGCGGGGCCGCGTCTGTGACGTCACCCTGAGCAGCAGCTTGTCTTTTTAAAGCCGCGGCTCCCTCAGAGCCACAGACAGACCGACAGACAGACAGGCGGACCCACAGACAGCAGCAGGACTTTAAAAACCTCTCAGCTCCCCGAACGGGACTTCTGACAGTCGAGGAGACGCGCTCGGACATTTCTGCTCCTCCTCCTTCTCCTCCTTCTCCTCCTCCGTGGATGGAGCCGCACCGACTCCTGCACCCAGCTCAACGCCGCCGGGACTGAAGCCCCGCTCCGCCGCGGGATCTGCGTGACCGTGTCGTCCTCTCCGTCCTCTCCGTCCCCCCGCAGGCCGCCGTCTCCTCCGTGACTCTCTGTTCCCATGCGATTCTTCAGACTCACATTTAAGTGCTTCGTGGATTGTTTTTGAAGGTCGCGGTCCGGGTCTCGGTGAATCTCCCTTTATTTTCTCTCCCCTCTTCATTTCATCCTTTTCTCTGAGGAGCAGCTGTCTCCACTTCATCCTCTCTCTCTCTCTCTCTCTCTCTCTCTCTCTCTCTCTCTCTCTCTCTCTCTCTTTATTATCTATTTTTAAAGAAATCAAAGGGATCTGAGTCTTTGGATCTGATCCCTGAGACCATCTGATCCCTCAGCTGAGGCTGAACCTGAACTCTCTTTAATACCACAAGAAGAAGAAGGTGCAGACAGCAGACCTGAAGGAGGACTGTGTGGGACTGACTCAGACCTGCTGCTGGGACTCTGAGCTGAGAGAGGACTTTACAGAAGTCCGGACTGGTTTTAGGACTTTGAGGGACTGAAAGAAGGAGAATCAGACTCTAAAGGAGCTGAAACTTTGATCAGATCAAAGTTTGAGACCGGATCAGGGACTGCTCCTGGAGGATTTAGAGGGACATTTAGGATTACAGCTGACTGGTTCCTGACTGGTTCCTGACTGGTTCCTGACTGGTTCCTGACTGGTTGTTAAGGGGAATCTAACCAGGACCAGGTAGACCGTTAAAGAGGCCTGGTAGTCTCTAAAAATCTGTGGGACCTTAAAGGGACAGACCGACTCTGATTCTCGAAGACCTGAACTGAGCAGGACTTTTAGAAGGCAACAGGATCAGATCTTGGACCTGGTTGTGGACTGATGGAGAAGCAGACTCTCCCCGCCTCCTCCTGCTCCCTGGTCCACCTGGAGGAGACCAAAAAGAGCCCCCTGCTGCTCACCAATGGCGGCAGTAGCTACCCCCCCTCGGCCTCTAATGGCAGCCTGGTCCCGCTCGGCTCAGGCGTGGCGAGCTCAGCCGGTGCTGCCTGCGCCGGGCCGGATAAGAAAGTGGGCGTGGTTAACGGGACCGGACCAGGGTACCAGGAGCGGGAGACGTGGACCCGGCAGATGGACTTCATCATGTCCTGCGTGGGCTTCGCTGTGGGGCTGGGAAACGTGTGGAGGTTCCCTTACCTGTGCTACAAGAACGGAGGAGGTCAGTACAACACACCTGACAACACACCTGCACACCTGACTGAAGCCCCGCCCCCTTTCTGAAGCGTTGTCAGGGTTACTGTGAAACATGTTTTCCACTCTGAGGAGGGGGGGGGGTCATAAAGTGTGTTCAATCAGAGGCCAGAGATAATGTACGAGGGAGGGGGTGTGGTCTCTACATTAGGGGGCGTGGCCTCTGCTGGCCCCTCACGTACTGTAAACGAAGACACTTCTGTTTGGTGCTCAAAGACCAGAGGGTCAGGATGGAGGTGATGTCACAGGGATCAGCTTTCATCACATGATGATCAGTGTGTGTGTGTGTGTGTGTGTGTGTGTGTGTGTGTGAGTGTGTGTGTGTGTGTGTGTGTGTGTGTGCGCAGCATGCTGAGCTTGTGTTACCTGCTGTAAGTGCAAACAGAAATAAATGTGTGGACCCGCCTGCTGCCATCAGGTGGTCACGTCAGGTTGTCCCCGTGAACTCTGAACACACTCAGGCTCTCTCTCTCTCTCTCTCTCTCTCTCTCTTCACACTCAGACCTGTGTATGTGTATTTATGTTGAAAACTTGTGTGTGTGTGTGTGTGTGTGTGTGTGTGTATTGATTTCTCAGACTAAAGTACAGAACAATCTTTAGTGCACAGAATAAAACAGAACATCACACACACATCTCCCACCCCGCTCAATGTGTCCCAGAAAAAACTCTGAGGCAGGTGTGTGTGTGTTTGTGTGTGTGTGTGTGTGTGTGTTTTCTCTCCTGATGCAAGAGAAAACACACACAGAGCCTCCACATCAGACGACACGATCATTTAAAGGAGACGAAGAGGTGAAAGAACAAAAACAGACACACACACACACACACACACACACACACACACGTGCTGAAATCCATAACTTTAATTAACCACGGCGGCCAAACACACTGTTGCTCAAACAAACAGCAACAATAAATTTAACCCCTCGATGACGGTCGTCACCAGTTTGTGACCGGCTCAGACGACAAACAAAGTTTCCCATAAAAATCTTAAAGTCTTAAAAAAAGTTCCTGTGAGTCTGATTTTATCAGCCTGCTGCACTGTAAAAAATGATCATTTTAAACCAACTGATCCAAAAATAGAGAGAAAACACTGATGTCTACAACAAGCCGACTCACTCAGCACAACTAAACGCTGTGATCAAGTTTATAAATGAAACATTTAAATACACTTTGAGATGATGTTTCATAACTGATAACTGGTTTCATCACTTCACTGTCATAACTGTCATGATTTTTTTGTTACACCGTTTGACAGTTTAATGGGTTAAAAGTTTGATTGTTTAAAAATGGTAGAAATGTCATAGAATGCTCTGACACCAACAGAAATGACAACAACACATTTAAAGGCAGGGTTGGTCGTCACTGAAAACTAGCATGAATTTGAATGTAGCCGCTGATTCACCATCATATGATGGTGACTGATTAGATCATGGTTTCTGTTTGCTCTACGTTAGCACGTTGAGTCTAGGCTAGAGCACGCCGGTGAAACGTACGCACAGGAGGCGGGCAGAACAGCAGGACGGGATATGATTGGTTTAACAAATTGGATCCCAAACTCTATGATTGGTTGGTGTTTCCCAGGCTTCCTCCTGCTGTAGACAGCAGATATTTTAAGAACACATCATGTACTGAGTGATATCAGGACATAAAGATCATTTTAACCAGAATAACAGAAAGTCTAAATCTGATCACCAACCCTGACTTTAAACAAACATCACACATGTTGTTTTGAACAAGTTCAAAGCAGATTAATGAACCCAACCCTTATCTGTCTCTGTAACCCTTGGTGTTTGAGGCCCCGCACCCTCCAACGTGTCATAAAGCAGTTAGGAAATCCTAATGTGAGGACCTCATGATGACCTCGTGAAGGTCTGGTGCTTTTATTCTTTAGAGAGTTTTGAGTTCACAGGTTTTTCCGGGTCGTATCAGAGGATTTCAGGCTGTCTGCTGTGTCAGGATTCGTTAGGCTGCCATTGAAGCCAGAAACCTGTACCCAGAGTCTGTCAGGGACCTTGATCCTGGTTTAAGATCAGAAGTTATAGATTAGACCTGATGGTGGAGAACAGAAACCGAGTCTACAGACTCACTGCTGGAGACAGACTCCAGTGGACACTCAGGGAACTGCATCTCTTTTTTTTGGCCTCCTGGTACAGAGGTGTGTGTGTGTGTGTGTGTGTGTGTGTGTGTGTGTGTGTGTCTTGGTACTGTAGATTAAACTCAGTAAAGGTCAGTGTGTGTTGGCTCTCCTCAGTCCCTGTCAGAGGTTTTATTGGAGTGTGTGTGTGTGTGTGTGTGTGTGTGTGTGTGTGTCGTCTCTCTCTCACTGTGCGCTCTGAACTTTACAAACAGACAAACTGCTGAGGCTGAAAGAAAGAGAAAGAGGAGACGTTTCTTCTCACCTGGAAAGGTCTCCTTCACACAGTCAGCGAGTTTGAAAGGTCTGAATGTTCACACAGAGCGAGGAGGAGGAGGAGGAGGAGGAGGAGGAGGAGGAGGAGGAGGAGGAGGAGGAGGAGGAGAAGGTTGATCTGGTGTTAAATCACAGGGAATCAAGAGAAAGAGTTGAACGCTCACATTGCAGACGCCCTGACGTCGTGGTTACTCTTCCTCTCTGTGTGTCTCCAAAGGTTAACTCTGATTTATCAAACTGATCTGCTGCCAAGTCTCTCTTTAAAGGAGCATTCTCCTGTTTTTGGGGCCTCGTCAGCTCGGACTCCCACAGCGGCTTTGTGCAGACTTTAAAACCTCCAAACGCTCAGACTCCCGCCGAAAGTGTCGGGAGGTTTGAGTAGAGAAAAGAAGAAAAAGAAGAAAAAAAGAGCGTGAGGAGTATCACGTGTTTCTAAGATCAGGTCAGGTTTTAGATTTCTGACGCCCTGAGCGTCTTTGAACGCAGCAGCAGTGATGGATTCACTCCTGTAACCTCTGATGGTGCATTCAGGTCAGCGGGTTCAAAACCATGTGATGAGAATAAAACTCCTCCATGGATTTATGATCCACCTGATCACACACACACACACACACACACACACACACACACACACCAAGTATCCTTCCTTCCTTCCTTGCATCATTCTCTCCGTCCTCTGTCCTCGTCCTTTTCATCCCTCCTTACCAAAGCGTCACTCAGATTTATTATCCTGCAGTGTGTTCGTGTGTTCGGACTGCAGCCACCCCACTGAAAACACACACACACACACACACACACACACACACACACACACACAGAAGCAGAGAGTGACTCTCCGCTCCACTGATTATCAAACGTCCTGCAGCTCAGTGTTCATCTCGCAGAGATCAGAGCTGTCCTCGGGCGGACACGCTGCGCCGCCTCTCTGTCTCTGTGAGGACGCTCTGTCTCCCCGTCACCACGGCGATAATCCTTTTTATGATGCAGGTTAGAGGTCGCAGGGGTCACGGACACGCTGTCTCTCATGGTGATGAAAACGGTGATCACTGTAACAGTCGTCGTATTTTACCTCCTCCGAATCTGAACTTTACAAACTGAGCTAAAAACATCGTCCACTGACGACACGGACTCCAGAAACCTCCGATCCAAACCAGCCAATCAGATCCATCACAGACCGTCAGCTGATTCCAGGTGGAACAACAACTCCTAAACTCTCTGAGCTCTGAGCTGAAGTCTGTGGGCTCAAGGAAAACCAGCGTCTAGTCCTTGAAAATGTCCCAGAGGTCCTTATGATTGTGCTACCGGTCTTTGAAAATCTTCTTTTGTTTTTAAGAGGTCCCTTGAAATGTTTTTGAGGTCCTTGATAATTTTTCACAGGGCATTGAGAATGTTCCATGTGACTTAGGATTGGTTTAGGTGTCCTTGAGACAAGTTAAAGGTCCTTGAAGATGTTCAAGGGGTCCTAGAGAGTATTTCACAGGGCCTTGAAAGTATTTCAGATGTCCTTGATAACATTTAAGTGGTCCTTGAGAGTGATTCAGAGGTCCTTTGGAGTGCTTCGGGTGTCATCAATGTTTGGATGGTCTTTAAAGAGGGACCAGGATTCAGGCATGTATGAAGGGTCTGTAGTGGTTTTAGAAGGATTTTAAGGGTCCTTGAGAAGGTGCAGAGGTCCTGGAAGGTAAAAACAGTCCTTGGGATGGTTTTAATGGACCCTCAGACTATCTCAAATGTCCTCGAGGAGGTCTCGGGATTCTCTTAGGTGTCATTTTTTTGGAAGTGGATCTCTGGGTTTTTGAGGATGTTGTCCAGGATTTTGAAGCTCCAGGGACTCTTGGAGGACTTTAAGAATCCTGAATATTTGTGGAGGTCATTGAGAGGACTTGAGGGATCCTTGAAAATGATCCAGTAATCCTTGATGGTCCTGTAGATCGGATGGATGATGGAAATGCTCTCAGGGATCAGGGGATTGTGTTAGAGGTGGTTTTAGGGGCCCCGGGTCTCATGAGGTCCCTGAGGAGGGTCTGGAGAAAATCCTCCAGGATCCTTGAGGAGTTTTTAAGGCCCTGTGGAGTCTTCAGAGTTTAATGATTGGTCCCTGATTGATGTGATCAGGTGTTTCCCTGCTGTGCTGTCAGTCCAGCTCTCTGATTGGTCACCTAATCTGCACATGCTCAGCTGCTGGTTTCCACGGTGACGACCTTTTGTTTGGGGTCAGAGGTCAAAGTCCTCGGCCGTGGTTAGCCGGTGGTCGTTCTCAGAGATATTGTTAGCGTCAGGGTCAACCGTCATTGGACAGATACAGTTACTGTGTGTGTGTGTGTATGTGTGTGTGTGTGTGTGTGTGTGTGTGTGTGTGTGTGTGTGTGTGTGTGTGCGTGTGTGTGTTAACTGGCTGCCAAGTGTGACATCATCATCCCTGTCACCACGTGGACCACAGATTATCAGGAGTGGCCTCTAATCTCTTAATCCTGTTGACAGAACTCACTGCTCCTCCTCTCCTCGTTTCCTCTCCTCGTTTCCTCTTTTCATTTCCTTTACTCATTTCTCATTTCCTTCCTCTTTCTCTTCCTACATTTCCTTGTCTTGCGTCTCCTTTCCTTGTTTCCTCCTCATCAAGTCTTTTCCTTCTTTTTCTGTCCTCCTCCTCTTCCATCAGGTTGACTTCTCTCTCCCCTCCTTGCATGTTTCCTCTCCTTATGTCTTTTCCTTTCCCACTTTCCTCACAGTGTTACCTTACACCCTTCCTTCCTCCCTTCTTTTTCTCTTTCTTTCTTCTTTTTCTTTTATTTCCTTGTCTCCTTTCCTCTTGTTTTTCCTTTCATCTCCTCTGCTTGTTTCCTCTCCTCTCTCCTACCCTCCTCCTTTCTTCTCATTATCTCCTTTCCTTATCTCCTATCCTTCCCATGTGTACTTTTCTCTTCCCTTTCACATTTCCTCTCCTGGTTTCCTTTCCTTCTCTTATTGCCATGCTACCTTACCTGTCCTCATTTCCTTCTTTCCTTTCCTCCTCTCCTTCCTGTGCTTCTCCCCCTCATCTCCTTGTACCTTTTCCTTCCTTCCTTTCGTCTTTCTCTCTTTGTTTTCTTTTGTTTTCATTTCCTTCCATTGTCCTTTTTGTAGGCTTTATTCTGTCCCTCTGGGGCCCCCGTAGGAACCCTTATTTCAGCCTGTGTCTGAAACGCTTCCTTTCAGCTGCTGTCTCTTTAAGAGAACCCCCCTTCCCTCTGATTGGCCAGCTCTCTGGAGACCACCAAAGGATTTAAAACCCAAAGCAAGCGAAGCATTAGAATAAATACTGGACTGTCTTTAGTTTGGACGGCAGTCAGCTGTTCAGGGATTAAAGCCTCCACCTGGCTGTTAGCTGCAGAGCTATTAGCACAGGTGAGCTAATCACTCTCTGAGTTCAGGTATGTGGGCCAGTCAGCCTGCAGGAGGCTGCCAGGAGAGCTAAATTAAGCTAAACTACGTTAGCATTTGGCAGAGAGTGTGTGGCTCAGGTTGGAGAGGAGCCTGACAGACTGAGAGCCGAACGGCTGCTGCAGATTGATTCTTTAGATCTCACTCTGTGACGTAAGACACGTCACATTTTACAGCTCGCTCCTTTTCTGTGTGAGCGAGGAGAAAAACATGAATGAAAGGTTTGATGCTAAAGTTTGATGACTGATCGATAAGTTCAGAGTTAAAGTGACTTCTGAACGGTCTGTAAGAAGAGAACGGGCCCTTTAACACTCAGAGCTGTTTTTTGCACACTCTGTTTGTGTAAATGTGACAAATAAACCCTGGACCGGTAATTAAAGCTGGTTGGATCCAGCAGCGTAACGAGGCGTCCCGCTGATCCCGGGTCAGCTGGCAGAGATCAGACCAAGACGAGCCAAATATGTTAGCAACGCTCCAAGACACAAAGTGAAGTCCAACACGGCCGATTAAAGCCAGCGGCTCATTCAAGATCACTACGAGCTGTGATTAAAGTCACTCTCAGTTTATAACAGGATGGAGGAAACGTATTTAACTGAAGTCAGTGTCGTGCCAAGCAGTCAGGGTTCAGTCACACCTGGGCTGGATTCAGTTTACCCAACACGGAGCTCTGAATGATGCTGCCTTAGCTTCATTTATCCAGGTAAGAGCCCTCAAACAGGACCCACACATCCATCCATTCACGATGTTCAAGCTAGGATGAGGTAAAGAGGCGGGCCTTTAGCCTCCTCGCTAACAGCTACAGGATGCCCACCTGTCAATCAAGTTAGACACGCCCCCAAATCCTTCCCAGTTCAGCATGTGCTGATAAAGAAATGATCCATTCAGACTGTTTTGAACCAGGCTGTAAACGAATGGCTTTGAACGTGGTTTCTGCAGGTTCTAAACGCAGCCTCTGGTGGACACTCCAGGAACTGCAGGGACCAAAACCACTACACTGTCTGCACCTCCATCCTTCAACCTTTCACACTTTCTGTTTCATTTCCTGTCGTTTTGAACTCTTTGGTGGCCGAATCACAAAGACAACACACAGTTAGCATTGTCCCTACTAGCATGTTAGCATCTAGCTAACGCTATTACCATGCTTTGTTTTGAGTTCTGGTCTGCGTTGAACTCTTCCACTTTGGCTTCATGTTGTAAATCCAGAGGTTGCTGCTCAGGTCTTCCTCAGTCTCCTCTGAGAAGTAAAGATGAGTGCACTGAGCGCCCCCTACAGGCCTGGAGGACATCTCATGTGGTCTCTGGATTTGAAGTGTTAATTTTATGCAGCTATTTATTCATTTTGTGTCAGTTTTTTGACAGTTTTTTCTTTTTGCTCCACCTTTTTGTCGTATTCGTGTCGGACTTTGTGATCAGCATCGTTGGTCCGAGCGTAAATCACTTGTGTCGTTGCAGGTCCTGTTTTTGTCTTAATGATAAACATGCAAACCAAAGCTGAAACATGTCGGTGAAAGTGATGTCTGTGCCGGCCGGTGCAGTGTGAGGCCTTTTAGCACATCGAGGATTCAAATGTGGATCAGTTTGAATACTTTTGGTGCTTTTTTTTACTGATAATCAAAGATCCTTTAGGTCTAAACGAGTCCTCTTCATGACCCGGTCCCACACATGGTGATGATGATGATGATGATGATGAAGAAGAAGGAGCTTGTGCTCTGTCATGAGCCCTGTCAGTCCAGCACTACTTAGCCCAGTGACTTACCTCGGATTAGCCAGCTTAGCTCGCTAACTGTAGCGCTGCAGCTTAGCGAGCTAACTGCAGCCGCTGCTTCTATTTCCGTCGGCGTCTCAGTTTCAGCTCAGCGTCGACCACGTGCTGCAGCAGTTAGCTGACTGTCCACAGCCAGGGAGCCGAGCGTGTCCCCCCGTGGATCACCTGCTGCCTGCTTCACCCTCACACCTGGTGTTCTCAGGTGTTCAGTCCTGATACTCTGCCTCTAAATTCAAACATGTCTGAAGTCCGTTTGCTTTCCTCCCTCTCCTCTCATGATCCAAAGCTCGTAAATAAAATATGAAAGTTCTGGTGACATCATGTTGAAGGAAGACGGTCTGTAGTTTCTCTTCTCTGCACCTGAGGAACAAACTCTGAACACCTGAGCTCACAGCGCAGAAATTAAAGGAAGGACGAGACAGGAGCCTCTGTGTGTGTGTGTGTGTGTGTGTGTGTGTGTGTGTGTGTGTGTGTGTGTGTGTGTGTGTGTGTGTGTGCATGTGATGAACCCATTTTTCTCTATAATCTCATCATCACTGAGTTACTGTCACGCTTACAGCATTATGCTACTTAGCTCTGTGTGTGTGTACATGTGTATGTGTGTACATGTGTGTGTGTATTATTGAGTTGCTGAGAAGCCCCCCCCAGTCAGTTGTCTGTCACGCAGCAGCATTGTGTCATCATGCTAACTAGTCTAACACAGAAAACTGTATGCGTGTTACATTAGCTGAAGGCTAATGCTAATGCTAACCTGTGTGGGCTTGCGTCATCAGTTTTTGTGACGTTGTTCATTTTAGCCGGCGGGGATGTCTGTCAGCTATTGATGCATTAGTGTGTGTGTGTGTGTGTGTGTGAGAGAGAGAGAGAGAGAGAGAGAGCGCTCTACATTCTGCACTGTAATGGATGTGACCCAGTTCAGACTGTATAAAATACAGACAGGTATCTCTCCTCTCACCTTTATAACCTTCCTGCTGTGACTTCATGGTCCTGGTGTTTTAAATGTGTGTGTGTGTGTGTGTGTGTGACGTAGTTTCTTTGCGTCGGTTGAGTTGGTTTCAGAGTGAACTTTATAAACTGCACCTCCAAACTGAGTCCTGTCAGTCAGTTGAGCTTTAATAAAGTAAAACACTCGACTGATTCTCACCTGGTCGATCGTTTCCTGTTTACTCTGAATATCCAAAGATGTGAATCCAGGTAGAGCCGAGAGGTTTCCTTCAAACTCCATCTGTCTGTCAACATCGATTGAGGTTGAGCTTGACTGATGAAACTGAACTGTGGCATCGATAGGTGAGCTTTTACATGGCGCCCTCTCCATTGGCCATTTACAAAGGAAACAGAACAGCATTGTTTCCACCTGGTTTACATCAGGCTTCACGGTTTGACCAAACTGTGACTGATAATTTTGGACATTATTTTGGTTTGTAGATATAATAAATAATAATATGAGACTGTATCCTTTTAATAGAGGAACATAAAAAGATCATTAGTAGTTTTGAAAAATGTTCCTTTGAATTAATAACGATCAAATATTGATTTTATGTTTTGAATTTTAAAGTAAAACTAAAGAAAGAAGCTTGTAACAAACAAAACAAAAAGTTTTCACAGACCTCAAACACCAAGGCCTGCCCATAGCTCCGCCCCGGACAAGCAGCCAGAGGTCTGACCAATCAGAGTGGTGGGAGTTTGTGGAGCAGGCAGTCTTAAAGAGACGGCAGAGGATGAATAAGAGTTTATAAAACACCAGAGAGAGAAAAATAAAGACTTTACTGAGCTGTGAATCATGAAAAGAAGCTACGGGAGCACCAGAGGGACAAAATAAAGAGTAAAAAAAAGCACAATACCCCCTCTTTCATGGACAGCAGTGATGTAAATCATAGTTTATTTATAAATTAAACAGAGTATAAAGTGTCTCAGCCCCGTGTGAGGGTTTATTGTTCAGATTATTGTATCTGCAGTCTCTCAGATTACACTGGGATTAAATCCAAACTATGATAATATTCCTCTCTGCATGGGGCCATTTATCAGTCACATATCGGTTAACATTGCCCCCTCTCTCTCTCTCTCTCTCTCTCTCTTGTATAATAGCTCAGTGTGTCGTGTCGGCCTCCGTTATGTAACGCCTTGCTCCTCGTTCGCCCCTCTCTCTCTCTCTCTCTCTCTCTCTCTCTGGTTCCCAGTATCATTCCAGTTTGATTCCATTCATACCAGTTTCCTGTTGGCACTGTGACCCAGTTACCCCCTGCTGTGTGACTGAGTGTGTGTGTGTGTAAACTTCCATCACACCAATTAAAATACCAACGACAGAAAGAGAAACGAGAGAGAGAGGGAGAGCGAGAGGGAGAGAGAGAAAGAGCATCGAGTATTGTTCATTCATGTCTCTCGTCCCAGTTTGGTGTGTGTGTGTGTGTGTGTGTGTGTGTGTGTGTGTGTATGTTTCAGGATTCATTCAGTAAGGGGACAGAGTATGGTCACCTCCAGCTCTAACTCTGAGTTTAGATATCGGCTCAACCTGGCCGTGTAGCACCAGGCGACACCACTTTTTGATCTAGCAAGAGGCCTGGAGTCGAGCCTTTAGCCTCCTTGCTAACAGCTACACTGCACCACCTGCCAGTCAAACAGCCCCGCCCCTAAATATGCAAAACTTGTAATCTTAAAATCTGCATAAATATTAATTTACTTAAAAAAAAGAAGTCGTGATATTCAGAGTAAAATCCTGTGTTGAACCAGGCTGTGAACATGTTTAGCTCTGCGCTTTGAATGGTTGTGTGTGTGGTTTCTGCTGGTTCTGCTCACAGCCTCTGGTGGACACTCAGGGAACTGCAGCATATCTTAACGCTTCTTTTATCTTTTCCTGTCGTTTTGCTTTGTTTGGTGGCCTACGCACAAAGATAATGGATCACACTCATATTTCTAAGTGTGTTAGCATTGTTAGCATTGTTAGCATGTTAGCATTTAGCTTAAGTTATTAGCATGCGATAATAGAGCTTCAGGTCAGATTGATGATTTGAGAACTGCAGTTGGTAACGCTTCCACTTTGGCTTCATGTTGTAAAACAGGAAGTTACTGCTTGACTTTTTCAGCCAGCCTCAAGTGGACACTTGAGGAACTGCAGGTCTTTTTTTTTTGTTTTTATTCAGAGAGGAGGGGACAGAGGACGGAGCAGGAAAGGCTAACCTCATAGGTTGGCAACCTAACCCTGAGTCCATGTCGCTAGGCCCAGAAACTACAGTCTTTAGCACTTTGCTGCGTTAGCTTCATATGTTTGACCCTTTGACCCTTGGTCTGCAGTCCTATTTGACGTATTGAATAGCTCCTCGGCTTGTTGACCCTTAAACACTCTCATTTCTTTCTGTGGACAGAAAAACAGCTCTGCTCGGTCGCTCGGCTAATGTAGCGTAGCCCACATGTGTCTTGCTAAGCTTGCTAGTTAAACTAGTGCATTATTTATTTATCATTCTGTGCAGGTTTCATCAAACACAACAGCAGAAACACTTGATTGGATAATTGTCACGTCACTGTCAGTCGGAGGTGAATTAATAATTCTGTTTTTCGTCTTTTAAAGTCTGATCGTGAGTTTCTGAGGATAGTTTTCAGAATAATCAGCTTTCAGGTAGGAAATGACGACGTCCTGAAGAGACACGTCGGGACAAGAGACGATGAAATAATGATGAGACTCTGCAGCTCTAATTTAAGATCAGGGTCCATCTGGAGACAGAAAGCACGACAAGTTCTTAAATTTCTGTTTCAATCTGAAAAAACAAACACAGACACATGACTGCATCTGCTGACATTAGAGAGGTTTCCATCACATCCTTTCCTCTCCGTCTGATTTGATCCAGGTTTTAATCTTTCACTTTCTGTCTGAGTTTGGGAGCAGAGTCATGTTTTCTTCTCTAGTTTCATGTTGACACGTCCACGTCATATTTTTAGCTCTTGAACAAACTTGTTTCACTTGTTTTTGAGTTTATGAGTTAACTCTGGTGGACAGTCGTCCTCAGTGAGTTCAGACAGAGATGGGATGAAATCTAAAGGACGGAGAGAAAACCAGAGACGTGAGTTTCCGTGGCTCAGAGAGGACTTCTCCTCCGTCCTCAGTTACATAAATCTCTCCTCAGCGTGTTGCTGAAATAAACATGAGACCCAAATTATCATCAGAGTCGCTCTGACTTATTAAAGACAGGCCCAGTTAAAGGAGCATACCGCAGTTTATGGAGGCTTCAGGTTGCTTCAGGTGTTCACCAGTGTTTCAGATTTGTTCTGTTTCCTCCTGCAGGTGTCTTCCTGATCCCCTACCTGCTCTTCATCTTCGTTGGAGGAATCCCCATCTTCTTCCTGGAGATCGCTCTGGGACAGTTCATGAAAGCCGGCAGCATCAACGTGTGGAACATCGCCCCGCTCTTTAAAGGTACGTACGTGGGCGGCGTAGAGAAGCTAACAGTCTGATGAAAGGGGGGTTACCGTAATCTGACCTGGAGGCCAGTTTTTCTGCTCCTCTTTGGGACAAACTGTCTGATATTGAAAGAAACAGAAGAAATCTCTCAGGGACACTCAGAGCTGCGCTGTGATGTAACGTTTTAATCTATAACACGACACGGAGACGTCTCCAGCTGACCTCGCGCTCCATCAGGATTTCAGTTACATTTCACGGCTCTTATCCTCCCAGTCTGCTGGGACACAAAGTCCAAAGGTGTCTTCGTTCTGAGGAGTGAACCGACCTTTTCAAAGTGTGACTGATTCGTTCAGCACGCCGGGAGACGAGCAGTTTGTTAGAATGTAAACAGCTCAGGACATGGGAACCTGAGAGGAGGAAGATCAGTGTGGGGAACAGAACGTCCTCACCACAACGAGCAGAAACATGAAGTTATGTTTCTGCTGATGACCTGAAACACCCACAGAAAGACCTCTTCAGACCCAAGTGTCCAAAAATTCAGCCATCATGTAAAGATTAGCCTAAAGAATGCTAGCTTACAGCTATAATGGAAACATCTTAAAGGATCATGTTTCACCTGTCTCCTCAAAGAGAATCATTCACCGGCAGTAAGTTATTTCTGAGCTCCTTGTCTTTCCACAGGCCTTCGTGGAATGCAAACGCCTGAGGCAGGGAGAGCACACCGCTCATCTCTTTCTCTCATGTGCAAATATGAAAAGCCAAGGCAGGGAGAGCATCAGCAAAGAACATAACTTTCTTGGTATGGCTCTGTTTTAGGAGCCCTTTAGCCTTCCATGTGCCTACATGGGTTGCCAAAGCCTGAGGTGTGGGGAGAACACACCTCGCTTCTTTTTCTAATGCATGAATTAAAAGCCAAGACAGGGGAGCATCAGCAAAGACCCTAACTTCAGCAATATGGCTCTGTTTTGGGAGCCCCCTGCCCTTCCATGCACCTACATGGAATGCTGAAATCAGAGGTGGGGAGAGCACACCTCCCCTCTCTTTCAGCTGCATACATCATAACAAAAGTAGAGAGAGCAGCAGCAATAGATTAAGTGTTACTGCTCAGTTCTTGCAGCTTCCTGCCCTTCCATGTGCAAATGTGGAACACCAAAGCCGGAGACAGGGAGAGCACACTTTACTTCTATTCCATGTGCATATATGAAAAGGCAGGGAGAGCAGCAGCGTAGACCATAAATTTGGGGGTACTGCTCTGCTCTCGGAGCTCCATGCCCCTCCTTGTGCCTGTGTGGAATGCCAAAGCCTGGTTGCTGAGTGGACGTGTGTCTGTGATTGCTTTCTGTGTTCACAACCAGTCAGGCAGCGGCGGGTAGATCAATCTTTTGATTTGGAGCAGTTCATCCATGAAGGATCAGGGTTCAAGGTTAGACTTGTCCGATCTGTGCCCTGATTTATAGCATCAGATCTTTCTGATTAAATCCAGACCACATCCTCCTCTGAGTTCAGGTCGCAGCGCTGTGCGGACTCACCTCCAGCTCTCTGTTCAGGTGATAATCTCTGATCCCAGCACACACTCAGACCCTCAGACCTGTGTTCAAACTCCGAGTTTATCAGGTGTTGGATCTCCACAGTCTCTGCAGACTCACCTGTATCAGACTCACTATATCAGACTCACCTGTATCAGACTCACCTGTATCAGACTCACCTGTATCAGGTGTGAACAGGTGAAGGATAGATTTAGTCTGTGTTAGGAGGAAAACAGCTCATGGTAACGAGGATCAGGTGAGTCCTCCTGGAGGAAGAAATGATTTTCTACCTTGTTGCTGTCCAGAGTAAATAAATGTTCAGGTGTGACAGGTGAGGTGTTACAAACAGTCGATAAAAGAGAGACGTGGTTTTTGTGGAAGTTTTCAGAGTGAACCTGAACCTCGGGACACAGAGGACAGACTTTACAGCCAGATGAAAGTACGTGACGCTGATAAGCCGTTCCTCCAGGTGTTCAGGTGTTCAGGATCAGTCAGAAGGGAGCCACGACCGCCTGTTACTGCTGCTCGTAAACGTATAAATAAAGCTTTACAGTTCTGACCTGGTTTACAACAGGAAGTGGGGCAGTGAGACTTCACCGGGGTCAGCTCCTGTTTTTAGGTCTGTGCTGTAATGATGCTCGTAAACGGTGAGTGTTTGTCACATCGTGGTAAACTTTGACCGCAGTATGTTAGCTCGTTAAGATGTTTGTTCAGTTTGTTTGTCTCCGTGAAGTCAAAGATTAACATAAACCATCAATCTATAACCTGAAAAACCCAAAGTGGAGCACGTGATAAGAGAGTTCATGTTTAGACTCGTAATCCAAAAACTGGTTAACATCGTATGCAGACGATACACTGCTTTATGTGCCCAGGACGACCCCATCCCTTCACCAAACCCTCACGTTTCCACTGAACATGTTTTGTCCTCTCTCTCTCTCTCTCTCCCTCCCTCTCTCTCTCTCTCTCTCTGGTCTTCGTCAGGTCTGGGCTACGCCTCTATGGTCATCGTGTTTTTCTGTAACACCTACTACATCATGGTTCTGGCGTGGGGTTTCTACTACCTGATCAACTCCTTTAACGCCACGCTGCCCTGGTCCACCTGCAACAACGAGTGGAACACGCCGAGCTGCCTGGAGCTCTTCAGACACCAGGACTGCAACAACGCCAGCATCCCCAACAACACCATCATCAGCGGCAACATGACCTGCGCCCAGCTGGCCGAGGCTCGCTCGCCTGTCATCGAGTTCTGGGAGTGAGTTCTGGTCCGGTTCTTGGCGGTTGGACATGTCTTGAGGATTCTGTCACGTGGTTCAGTAACTTCAGATCATTTCAAGATGTTTCAGTGAAGTCAATAAAAAATCATTAGCTTAAAGCTAACTCTGGTACAACACATCAAACGGTGAAATGTTCAATATGGTAAATAGTCCTTTTATAAATGAATAAATAAACACAGGAAAAATTTATAATGTCAGGAACTTCCAAAAGTTTTTGAAAAATATTACAAAATTATTGGAAGTTTCTGTCCTTTTACTAAAAAAACAAACAAACCCAGAGACCTGAATCAGATCAGAAAACCCCCAAAACATGAACAGATTCCTTTAATAAGCATTTTAAAACTCTCGTTTTGTTTACAGTCAGCTGAAAAGTTTTGTGATTTGTTAGAAAACAAATTTGAATTCTTTTTTCGTTGATTTTTTGAATCTAAATTTCTTCAAAAAATACAAAAATTGAATTTTGCACAATTCAGTTTCAGCTTTTTGATATAATAACTCAAATTCAGTCTCTAGTGGCTCAGATCTCAGCCCATGAATTTTAGCTTCCAAATGATTTTCTTTTGAAGTCTGAAGCGCTTTAAGGCCGCTCTGCAGCGTTCGGGACAAACATTTCTCCTTAAGCAGCAGTTTGATCAGAGAGAAACAAGTGAAACACTGTCCGCCGGGAATGAATGCTAACCTCTGTGACAGTACAAACTGACAGCTGACTCGTCCTGAGTCTTGAGTTTTGAAAGAGAAAAGTTAAAACATTACAGGCTGATAGATAAAGCTTGTAGGACAGAGGACATCTCTTTAAAGCTGCTCTCAGAGTCGGATGACGCTGTGGAAACGCTCGCTCAGAGTCTCTGAGTTTCCTTAAATCGTGTCTATAACTGTTTGTCCTGTTTTGAAAAGTGGAACATGTTTTATCACAGCAGCAGTTTGAGACTTTCAGACTGGTCATGTGACCTTTGTGTCCATCCACAGGCAGCTTTAACCTCTTTGACGTCTTATAATCCAGCTTTAAATTCACACAGAGGTCTTTTTAATTTCTCTATCACAGCGTGTCCGATCTCTCTGCTGCAGCATCATCGAGGATTATTATCACACCGAGCAGATAACAAGGTGAAAATGACCGTCAGGTGACAGAGCTCATTAATGACGGAGCTCACTGTCGACTCAGCAGCTCAGATTCTCAGAGGAGGTCAGGACAGGACGAGCGACAGAATACAGCCCTCTATGTCTCACTTTTACTCTCCATACGACGAGTTAACCACAGATGATGAAGAGCAGGTCTGATGAGGTTAATCAAATGTTGGTGTTCTCGTCCTCTCTGTGCAGGAACAAAGTGCTGAACATCTCCTCCGGTCTGGATGAAGTCGGAGAGTTTAACTGGGAGCTCATGTTGTGTCTGATGGCCGTCTGGGTTCTGGTTTACTTCTGCGTCTGGAAAGGAGTCAAATCCACTGGGAAGGTTAGCATGTTAGCATAGCCTGTCTAAACACTGCAAGATGATCAGGTGATAGATAAATAACTGATAATCTACCAAATGTTTCAGAATATCTTCTAGAATCCCTGAAACATTTGGTGGAATCTCTTTAACGTAAAAGCTCTGAATGAATCCTCATCCTTCCTAAAATCATCTGAAGAGTCAAACGACCAATAAGAAAACGGTTTTCATCACCACACTCAAAGTCCAGACCTCCAGCGTAATGGTCCCCTGGTTGGTAGAGAAAGGAGTCGAGTCCCCGCTTTGTCAAAAAACAAAAACGTGTGTATCAATAAAAAAAAAAAAAAAAGAAACACTAAAAACATCTTCCAAAGCTTCACTCATCCCATCCCACTCAAATAAAAAAATAAGAATATGACAGCGATAAGAGTGTTACAGTAAATTATGATTTAAAGCTCTGTTTGGATCAGGTCCCCATGAAAGGACCGTTCAGTCCTGCATCCCCACGATGTCATTAAATCAAGATCACACGTCCTTCAGCATCACACTGACAGTCAGGTGGATCAGTGAGCCAACAGCTGGGCTCACACAACATTACATAACACCGCTGAAGGTCAGAGGTCAGCTGACAGCTAAATGATCAGCAGCATCACGTCAGGGCGGGAGGAACAAACTCTGTTTTTCTTTTGTTGAGGTTTGAGTTTATTTTCTTCTGCTGCTGCAGCGTCAGACGTGTCCTGCATCCTGCTTATAGAAATGTGGGACTGTCCCTTTAAAGGCTCGACCTCCAACTGAGAGCTCCGTGTATGTGTATGTGTGTGTGTGTGAGTATGTGTGTTTCATTGGCATCGGCTCGTGATGATGAGACTCATACACGCTGCTGTCACATGGCAGGCTAAGGGTTTCCATGGCTACACGGAGGAGGGGATGAGGAGGGGGCTGTGAGGTGGCAGGCAGTGATTGGTCGGTGGGAGGGAGGGCAGCTTTGACTGCAGTGGGACGTGACTGTGAGGAGAAAACTCATGAAGAGCGTCGAACACGTTCGGTCATGTGTCCTGTGTACAGTAACCTCTTTATTCACACCTGCTGGTCATGTGACTCCTCCATCAGGCGTGTGACTCAAAACAAAAACACAGACACATGAAATCAGAACAGAGGGATGATAAAAAGCTGTCTGGTGTTATTTTTTAATTTCAAACAGGAAGCAAATAAACAAGATTCACACTTCTCTCGAGGGTACGGAAGCCCTAAAAGGCCAAGTTTTTCATTTTTAAACATTCAGGAATCCTTTTTTTAATAGTCGTGAGGTTAAAATATAATGGCGTATATCATGTCGTAGGACATGAAGCAGCGGTTTGTGATCTGCTTTGTTGTCCTCCATTGTTGGATGTTTTTAGTGTAAATTAAGATCATAAAACTTTAACACCGGCTCACTTTATCAGTGACATTTCACACGTACACGGGTTATTTTTTAACACCATCGAGTTTCATCACCGTCTGACCGACTGACGAGCCCCCGGCTGATATCACAGATCTGATTCTGAAGAAGAGCTCCGCACGTCCAGTTTATTATCTCAGTGATAACTCAGGCAGAGGTCACAGAGTCCGCTCGGATCCAGCAGCGCTCACACGGCTCTCAGTACCAACAAAAACAGACTCCAGCATGGACGCTCAGCAGGAGGCTGAAAACTGAGAGGGAGAGAGAGAGAGAGAGAGAGAAATGTGAGGCAAAAACCTGTTTCTTTGCCCTAAATACCAAAAATAAGAGATGTTTCCCCAAATGATGAGCACGAGCTTAAAGAGCAAACAGAAAAACGACATCCATCCAGAGCTTTAAAGGAAAATAACGTGTTTATTTTGTCTTTTTCTGCCTTTAATCAGAGCGGAGACGACAGGACTCAAACTGCTCGAGGGCAAACCTCGCAGAGCGCAACCTAAAGAAACAAATGAATAAATAAATTTCAAATAATTGAATAAAAGCTTTTGCTACATAAGTTACTAATATGATGCTAACAGAAGCTAATGTTTTAGCAACCTGTTTACCAATAGGAAGCTGATCGTTTTAGCTACATTGCTAACCCATATGATGATAATGGCTGCTAACAGATGCTAACATTTTAAGCCCTCTTGCCTATAAAAGTGATGCTAACAGAAGCTAGTATATTAGCCACATTATCAATCAATATGACACTAACAGACACTGATGTTTTAGCCACATTGTTTATCAATATAAATGCTAACAGAAGCTAATTTTTTTCACACATTCTTTACTAATATGATGCTAATGGAAGCTAATGTTTAAGCCAAATTCTTTACGAATATGATGCTAACGGACGCTAACAGTTGGACCTCTCGTTGTGGTCTGTAGAGAAAATCTGAGAGTTTCGAATTATGATCTGGTGTGCTTCTTTCTGGTTTCTTTGGTTTAACAAAAACTTAAATGTTTTAAAGACCTCAAATCGTTCAGTGTGTGTGTGTGTGTGTGTGTGTGTGTGTGTAAGTGTGTGTGAGTGTGTGTGTGTGTTATAACTAGAGAGTGTGTTTCATGTAGAAAAATGTTCTCCATTGTGATTTGACTGAAACTGAACTCCACCTGGGACCAGACGCTCTCCATGGTGCTGAAACTCTAAATTCCTGCATTCCTGTGTGTGTGCTCAGTCTCAGCAGGCCTCTCTCTCTCTCTCTCTCTCTCTCTCTCTCTCTCTCTCTCGCTCCCTCTGTTGTTTCTCAGATCAGGTTCTTGTTTAGTTTCCTCTCGGCTGTTTTCTCTGCCCTCACGGACTTTAATATGTACCTCTGTGTGTGTGTGTGTGTGTGTGTGTTTCAGATTGTGTACTTCACTGCCACTTTCCCCTACGTGGTCCTCATCATCCTGCTGGTCAGAGGCGTCACACTTCCTGGAGCCTCTAACGGCATCATGTACTATTTAAAACCTGATTGGTCCAAACTGGAGGAGGCTCAGGTGAGTCCATAGGGACAGGTGATGATGTCATGACGTCCTGAGCTGGTATCTGTTCTCCTCCTGGTGAGAGAGTAACATCAGGTACGTTACCTGTCTGACCTTTGACCTCTGGGCTCCTCTCAGGTGTGGATAGACGCCGGCACGCAGATCTTCTTCTCTTACGCCATCGGACTCGGAGCGCTGACGGCGCTGGGCAGCTACAACCGCTTCAACAACGACTGCTACAAGTACGACACACACACACACACACACACACACACACACACACACACACACACACACACACACACACACACACACACACACATGTTTGTTTATCTCATCATTTGAGGACTTAACCTTTAACATTGACTCAAACTCTGAATTATCAGGTAGTTTTTCAGGGATTTATCGTCTCTTTGATGAAATAATGAACTTTCTTTCTCCTCTCATCTCCTTCTCTTGTTTCCTCCTCTCGTCTCCTACTCTCATCTCCTTCCTCTCCTCCTCTCGTCTCCTTCTCTCCTGCAGGGATGCCTTCGTCCTGGCTCTGATAAACAGTGGAACCAGTTTCTTTGCTGGTTTCGTGGTGTTTTCCATCCTGGGCTTCATGGCCAATGAGCAGGGAGTGGACATCTCGGTGGTTGCTGAATCAGGTGAAAATCCCACACAGCAGCTGCTCTCTCAGAGTCATCCCTCATCTTCTTTCAGTCTATGACCACCTTCCCTCTTTTTCTCTCTGGCTGTGGGTCCAGAAGTGTTTCAGAAAAAATCCTGACAAAGTGGATTTCTGTGAAAGTTGCACATTGGAAGGTTTCACTTGTTTGTTTATTTTTTATTTGACTTTTATTACAGAAATTTTCCTGTTGAGGTTTCAAAATTTCTTTTAGAAGATGCTCCACAGACAGAACAAAGAAACATCACATCAGACACAATGCAGCATGGGAAACTGAGTCCAGCATTGTCAGGGTGTTTTATGACGTTTCTACCATTTTGACCAGTTAAAGAATCAGACCCATTAAACTGTCGAATGGTGAAACCACAAAAACATGACGAGCATGAAATAATTCTCCTTCCTCGAAGTTATGACAGTGAACTGATGAAATCTCATCATAGACATCAATGTTCACTCTCTATTTTTGGATCGGTCAGTTTTTCATTTTTTACAGTGTAGCAGACTCATAGAATCAGATTCAGAGCAACTTTTTCTTTTTTTTTTACACAGTAACAGATTTTTTTTATAAGAAACACTGGTTACATCAGCTGATCACACACACCTGCTGAGGTAAGTCGACTCATTTAACCCGATTAAGCGACGAAGCTTCTCAAAGTGCTTCACATGAGAACTGGTGAACAGTTTGGTTTCAATGTGCTGACGTCTGAATGTGTTTGTTGTTTTTATTGTGTAGCTGTTTGCTGAAACTGTCTGCTGCTGCCAGGCCAGGTCCCTCCTGAAAAATGAGGCTTTTATCTGGTTAAATAAAGAACATAATAATAATAATAATAATAATAATAATAATAATAATAATAATGATAATAACAACAACAACAACAACAACAATAATAATAATAATAATAACAATAATAATAATAATAACAACAATAATAACAATAATAATAATAATAATAATAATAACAATAACAATAATAATAATAATAATAATAATAATAATAATAAAAATGATAATAACAACAACAACAATAATAATAATAATAATAATAATAACAATAATAATAATAATAATAATAATAATAATAATAATAATAATAAAATAACGTGACATGAAAAAAAAACATCACAGAGGTTAGAAAAACAAACACACCTGAAAAAGAAAACAATTAAAAATTCAAGCAAAAATACATTTTGAGTTCAAGCAGGTGAAAATATCAAACAACATTTTAAAACAGAAGAACGAGAGCGTTTATTAACCGCTGCTCATACAGGTGTACACTGCAAAAAAACTGAAATCAAAACAAGTGGGTTTTTTTGGTCTTATTTTTACAAAAACATCTTTTTAGACTTTATATGAGCTAAATTCAGCTGGAGAAAGAGAAGGTTTCAATCAATCAGTCTTTATTTATGTAGCGCCGATTCATAACAAACGTTATCTCAAGAAGCTTTCCAAGCGTTAACAGGTCTAGACCTGTAAATGATGATAAAATTTTATTAACAGAAACCCAACATCAAGACAAGATAAGAAGTCTGATCTCATCTTAACCCACCATGAGTACAGACCTTTGCAATATTTAGCAAGTTACAATGGAGAGGAAAAACTTCCCTTTAACAGGCAGAAACCTCGGACAGAACCAGACTCATGTTAGACAGACATCTGAGAGAGAGAGAAGGGGGGAGGGGCAGAGTGACAAAGACACAGGGAGACTTAAACACAGAGTCCATATTTCTGTGTTGTAGAGATGATCACAGAGAAACTGTAACATTAAGATCAGAAGTTAGACTGACAGACGTATGAAGACATTTTTAAAGTTGGCATGTTGACATGGAAGGTTTGTTTTACTTGTTCGGAGCTCATGTTTGTTTTTAAATATCCTGAAATCAGACGTGTTTTTGGTCTGGTGAATGTGGCTCATATCAAGTATAATAAACACAGGCTTAGAGTTCAGTTTTTGCAGTGTGTGAGTATTAGACATTTTGGTTTGTTATAATCTGATGCAATATTTTTAAATCAAGTTGATAACAAAAAAACCTGAAAATGTACAAAATTTCTCATAAATTTTTAGAGACTTCTTAAATTTGACGACAACAAAAACCCTGAAAAGTTCCAGTGTTCCTGAGCGGAGGTTCCAGTGGAAGTTTTCGGGGAGCGTTCCTGATCTGGTGGTTTTCCCTCCTCTTGCAGTGAGCGAGCTGAGAGCTGCTCTGAAGCTGCTGCAGCTCCTCTCAGTCTGAATGTGACGCCTGAAGCTCTGAATGAAACCAGAGGACTGAACCTTTGACTCGTACAGTCATCAGCCGACTGTATGTTTATTTATAGCTCTGAAGCACATGATCTGACATCACACACACACACACACACACACACACACAAACACACACTCTCAGGGTGTTATATTTAGTGTCTCCACAGAAGGCAGCGTGCTGCAGCGCTCCGACGGGCTCACGTTTAATTCCTCCTCTCTGCGGCTCGGCTGCAGCTTCAGCGCGCTGAAGCCGTCCTGACTGAAACATCTCCACACCGCTGCAGGAACCAATCTGCAGAGCTCTGATTGGTTAAATCAGCGCCCTCAGTCAGGCTGATGTAAACACAGATCACATGACCTCAGCGTCCATGTGGAGGAGGTGATGGCGGCGTGAGAACGTCCATCTTTATGTTTTAATCTCTGCAGAAAGAACAAATACAAATCCAATTTACTGCAGCCTGAGAGACACGTCCACACTGGTTTAAAGTCTTAGCGTCCCTCTGTGTGTGTGTGTGTGTGTGTGTGTGTGTGTGTGAGAAGCATTAACTGCAGGATTATTTAACCTGGAACTTTCACCTCCTGACATGTGACTCCACTCAGCCTCACTCAAACACAGCACGTATGTTTTTTGATGCACCTTTAATCCGTCC
>CM061151.1:1874893-1904893 GCA_030710495.1 Labroides dimidiatus | reverse complement strand
GGTCGTCAGGAAAAAGGTGGATTCCATGAAAAAAAAAAAGGCATCATTTAGTAAACTAATTAGAAAATAGTCAAAGTCGTGATGATAGAGTCGGAACATCAAACGACGTCTCTGTGAAGAATGTTTTTAAAAAGTCAAAAATTCTGACCAAAAATAATATGGTGGAAAAAAACAGAGGTGGACACTCCTGTGGCTCATGTGAAGACGGTCCAGGTGTTAATAAGCTCCAGTGTTCACCTTTAGTTTTTTTAGTCTTGTCAAAAAATCACAAAAAGCAACAACAAAGGCTAACCCCTGAGGTTTTTAAAAAAAATTCTGACCAGAAATAAGATGGTGAATAAAACAGGATGTGGACAGTGATTGGCTTATATAAAGACGGCGTAGACGCTGAGGTCTCTGTTCTTCATGACGATGTCGTGTTTTCACTGCAGTTTGAGCTCAGTGTTGGTCGCTGATCTGTTCCAGGTGCTGACCGCTTCATGGACGATATAGCTCGTATGATTGGCTACCGGCCCTTCCCCTGGATGAAGTGGTGCTGGTCCTTTATAACTCCGTGTGTCTGCATGGTGAGACTGACGCCTGACGCTGTGCAGGGAACATGAACTCACAGCCACAAACACACTCGTTAATACACACACACACAAAGATGAACACAGCCAGTGGGACCACAGCGTTCATCTTCAACAGTCTTAAACTGGGAGCGGAGCCTCCAGGTGTTCTGATCCAGGACCTCATCAGGAACCTGTGGCTGTTACCATCAGGTCCAGATAAGCTGCAGAAACCACAGAGTGTTAGAGTCAGTCCAGAGGAAGCTGTTCATCCTAAACCCAGACCCTGTGATGTGTTTAAGGTCCTGTTCTGTCTGCGCTCTGTGCAGGGCATCTTCCTCTTCCACCTGGTCAACTACAAACCGCTGACCTACAACAACGTCTACGTCTACCCGTGGTGGGGCGAGGTCATCGGCTGGTGTCTGGCTCTGTCCTCCATGCTCTGCATCCCCATCAGCCTGCTCTACAAACTCTTCAGAGCCAAGGGGACCTTCAGAGAGGTCAGCACCCCAGACTGGACCCCAGACTGGACCCGCAGGGCCAATGACTCCTACTTTAGACCTGAAAATTTACGCCTTTTTCCAGCAGCAATATTTGGTCCTTTATACGGAAACTTTTCACCATTTATAGTAGAAATATAACTTCCTTAAATAATAATAATAAAAACATCTTTACTCCCAAACTGAAGGACATTTTTAGTGAATTGTGACTTTAATTCTGCAGTAATTTTGCATCTTTATCCCTCAACATGTGCGACCTTTTTGTGGTTATATTACACCTAAATACACAAAAAAGTTACGCTTTTCCTGTAAATGTGTTGACTTGAGTTGTAAAGTTAAGACGTCTCATCTCTAAATTTAACGTTTATCAGAACTTTTTGATTGTCTTAATTTCTGAAACTTTACGCCTGTTTCTGTGATGATGTTACGTCTCTATTTTCTAAATTTTACATCTTTTTTTGAACATTAATACGTCTTTATTTCCAAACTGTAAAACTTTTTAGTAACAGTCATATTTTTGTCGTTACATTTCGCCCTTTTAACCTGGAATTTTTGACTTTCTTTAGTAATCAGATGATTTTTTTTTTAATTCTCGTCACTAAAAACCTTTTTTCAGAAGTTATTGTACATCTGTAGTTTAAATCAAACCTCCTTTTTTAAACTAATATCAGTTCTTAATTAATGAAACGTAACTTTTTTTAAAGTATTGGAATGTTTTTATTTCGGTTGATGTTACGTCTTTAATCACATGAATAACTTTCAAAACTCTTTCAAGACTTTTTTTTCATAAATTATATTATATTATATTATATTTAATTATATTATATATATATATATATATATATATATATATATATATATATATATATATATATATATATAGTATTATACTATATAGTATTATACTATATAGTATTATATTATATATATCGTTATACTATAATATATCTAATATGTTATACTATATTATATTATATATTATATTATATTATATTATATTGAACCTTATGGTGTGAATATATGTATTAACGTTTCCTGCTGTGTGTGTGTGTTTGTGTGTGTGTGTGTGTGTGTGCGTGTGTGTGCGCTGCAGCGCTGGGCTCACCTGACCTGTCCGGTGTGGGGGGCCCATCACCTGGAGTACATGGCCCCTGACATCAAGTCCCTGACCTCTCTGTCCCCGAGCACCGACGACAACAAGGTGATCATCTTTGAGAGCGTGATGTAGGAGGCCTCCACCAATCACAGGACTCCATCCCACCTGAGACAAGATGGCCCACACCTCCACACCCCGTCCACCTGTAGATGACCTCTGATTGGCTGTTCTTTGGATTAACCATCCATGGGTCTCTTCGGATCCTCAGATTATTCCAGATTTTTTTCTCCTGTAAACAAACAGAAAAGCTTCCATCCTGCGGAAACAACCCAACCTGAGATTAATAGATTAATCCAGCATACGGCGGCTCCTTGAACTGTAAATAAAACCGCCCTGGACTTTTTAAAGGAGCAGTCCACCAAACATGGAACCCTGGAGGAGCTGAGAGTCCTCCACAGAGCGCCCTCTCCCTCTGAACTTTCTGTTAATGCTATCCTGTCTCAGGTTGGACACGTAAACAAACAGCCATTACACACACACACACACACACACACACACACACACACACACACACACACACACACACACACTGCAGAGGAACAGGTGCCAGCAGCTTCACAGTCTGAGATCTTTGCTGACCTCTGGTTCTGTTTCTGATGGTGCTGGTTTGTGTAACGGTTGTTTTTGGGGGGACAGAGGTGCAGACAGACGGACGGACGGACTGACGGACCCTCAGAGACCAGCAGAGGTCTGAGGCTTTGTTTCAGGAACTCTCTGATCCTCAGTCCGGAGGCCAAACGGAGGATCAGATCCTGGAGACGTTTGGCAGCAGGACTGAGGGGTGAAAGAGTCTCTGCATCAAAGCACCAGAGGTCCCTGAACGCAGCACGCTGCAGCAGCTTCTTCAGTCTGAGAGCACTTTATGAGACTTCATCAGAGTCAGATCAAACATTAAAACCACCAGATTATAACCAGCAGCAGCTTCTCTGACCTCTGACCTCTGCTCCACCGCACGCCGCAGCCTGACCCACTCAGAGGAGAACAGATCTGAAGTCAGAGGAAAGACGCGGTGAGACTCAGACGGCGTCACGACTTTGTTTTTATCCTTCCACAATAAAAAGTCCTCATCGGATTATAAATCATAAAACTTACCTCGAAGAGTCCGAGTGAAGCCGTCCTGAAGCTTTCAGAGCTCGGCGTCTTCGGAGCTCGGCGTCTTCGGAGCTCGGCGTCTTCGGAGCTCGGCGTCTTCGGAGCTCGGCGTCTTCGGAGCTCGGCGTCTTCGGAGCTCGGCGTCTTCGGAGCTCGGCGTCTTCGGAGCTCGGCGTCTTCGGAGCTCGGCGTCTTCGGAGCTTGGCGTCCTGGAAATGAAAACTAAAAAGATCAGCGCTGATCAGAATAAAACCCTAAAACATTCTGAGGGTTTTAATTTGAAGCGGTTTCATCTACAGATCAGTTTGACTGAACACACAGCAGGTCAGTCCAGGCCCGCGTCACTTCCTGTCATCAGCTGATCATCCAGCAGACCAATCACAGCTCTTTATTCTCCTCAAACATCGTCTGAGTCTTATCTCACCGCTCTGACCTTTGACCCCTCCATGTTCTGTGTCTGCCTGAGTGAGCCTCAGGTCAAAGGTCGTGCTCGGTTCCCGCGTCCCCCGGGTCGACTGAAGTGCCAAACAGAGCGATGATCCTCACCCTGCGGGGCCGATCCCAGACCAGGGCTCCAAACTGCCAACACACTCACTCTTCTTCTTCTTCTTCTTCTTCTTCTTCCTCTCTTCTTCTTCTTCTTCTTCTTCTTCTTCTTCCTCTCTTCTTCTTCTTCTTCTTCTTCTTCTTCTTCTTCTTCTTCTTCTTCTTCTTCTTCTTCTCTTCTTCTTCTTCTTCTTCTTCTTCTTCTTCTTTGCCTCGTCTCATCGGTGTCATCCCCGCTGAGCTCCGCCCACCAAACACCAAATCACTGCATTGATCTGTGAGGTCTGAGGGTTCAAAAACATCAATCAACAAAAAAAAAAAACATAAAAAATTTACATTTCACATAAAAATATTATTATCTCAAAAATTCAAGGTTGGACGGTCTTTAATCACCAGCTCCAGAAACAAAAATGAAAACACTACAAATTTAATACTTTTTTTGTAAATTGATAAATAAAATTCTTGATTTTTTTAAGGATATTTTTTTGTCACTCTGCAGCTCCTAAAGACGCCAAAACCTTTAATGAGACGTCTCCCGGGGCAACGGGTCAATGTGCTTAACTGAAGGAAAATCAAAACTTCTCAGAGCAGAAACACTACGGGGCCTCAAACACTAAGGTCTGCCCATTGCTCCGCCCCCAACAGGCTTCCAGAGAGCTGGAATATAAAACTCTAAACTCGTCTTTTCGGGGGGAAACGTTTCCTTATTTGAAAGATTTGAATAAAGAGTTTCTGGAGCGGTCTTTCCGGATGTTTCCGGATGCTTCCTGATACCTCGGGTGTTTCGGTGTTTGGTGCGGTGATGAGAGCCCGCGGGTGCCGAGCGTTGCCTTACGTCGTTGTCTTAACTCTAGAGCCCAAACGGTTAACTAGCCAATCACAGAGCTCCACAGGACCTCCTGTTTTCCGCTCTGGATCTAATCAGACCAATCAGCAGTCTGCGGGGGCGTGTCCGCACCTCTGTCTCCTTCAAACCGCTCCCCCATCGTCCAATCACAGCCCTGATGACCCGAATGTAGGAGGAGTGGGAGTGAAACTGTTTGGCAGCACTTTGAACAGAGTTTTCGAGGTTTTTCTTTCACGTGTTGTAAAATGAATCAGAGATTTATTTTCAGACAGTCTGACAGATAAACATATATATAAATATATATAAATATGAATCTATATATATACAGATGTGTGTTATATGTTTGATGCTGCTGAAGAGTTAAAGCTGACTGCTCACATGAAGCCAGAGGACGGGAGGCGACCAGGCTACCTCACTTCAAAATCAAACTTCTTATGCAAACGTCTGTTTGAGGCACGGGTCAGATTATAATCCCGCTCAGATTACAACTGTCTCCTTAAAAACAGTCTGTCTGTTCGGAGCACGGCTCCATGTTGACCCTCAGAGAGTTTTTATCGGTGCTGAAGGACTTTAACCGCGTCCGAGCGGCTGGTGTGAGCAGTCAGCGAGGGGCGGGGCTTTTATTTTGGCGGGTTTGCTGCGATGCAGTGATGTGACGGCTGCGGAGGCTTCGTGTGGCTCCGAACACACCACGAAAGGGAGTTTCTTTTCTTTTTGGTTTCTGATTTGCTCAAGTGCTAAAGTGTTTGCAGAGTTTAGATGTTTTTCTTTTTTGTTCTGTGTTTTAATCTGTTCCTCCCTCAGACCCCCCCCCCCCCCCCCCCCCCCCACGGCTCACAGCGTCTTTTTTTTCTGTTAAAGCAGAAATTAAAGTTCATCTCCGTGTTTTTACGTCCCGACCGGACGCGTCACGAGTTAAAGTGATGTTTTTTAAAGCGGTCCGACAGTATGCAGTAGTTTAACTACCTCAGTAACACGAGTTGGTTCAGCTGCACTAAACACACCAACACTCAGCAGAGACACAAACTACATTTCCCAGCAGCCACCGGGCATTTCCAAACACCAATGAAGAACTAAAAAGACCTCAAAGAACCCAGATTTGTTCCGATAAATGTGACAAAGCCACTTTTGTCAGCAGAGGACCATCAGCCAACCAGCTCAGTCTGCCGTCATGAAACTTCCAAAACAAAATATTTCCAACCAATCAGAGCCTGAGATACAGACTGACACAGACAAGCCAGCCAATCACATTCAAAGACGCTTAACAGCACAGTTAGCATGTTAGCACGTCAAACTTTCTGACTTATAAACAAACTGAAGTCAAACGCCGCAGCCTGATTGGACGATTCAGCATTTTAACCTCAAACTCTGTGAAAACGATAATTTAACTTTCTGTCCGTCTGGAATTCACCTGAACGCTCCTTTAATTTTGAAGTAAATATCTTTAAAGGACGGGTTAAAAATACTTATTTGGCTTAAAGCTGAAGCGTGTCGTTGGTGCTGATTTGCTGGTTTGCTGGTTGACTTCTTAAAGTGTTAAAGAGATTATTAACCCCGTACTAACCATCAAATCTAGAGATTAAAGCTGGACCGCCGACGTAGAGGTCACATGTGACTAAAGTGCCACTTAAAGTGATATTAAACTAATTAAACTAACAGCAGCAGTATTTTTATAGCCTGATCAAACTGACATGTAGAACATTTTTTTAAGTTGTATTTTTGATGCTTTTTTTTTAACGTTTGTTTGTAGACGGGAGCCTGGGAGGGTCAGATCGTGAAAAAAACTACAAAATCTACAGCCATTAAAAACAAAAGAAGAAGAGATAAAACTGTACATTACCAAAACCTGATGTTGTTTTCACGTCGTCTTTGTGCTCTTCAGCCAAAAAATCAAAAAAAAAAAAACATGTGGAGACAGAATCTGTGATTCAGACCGAGGAGCCGAAATCAGGTTTAACGAAAAGAGACGAAAACGAAGATCAACAACCAAACACACCGTCTGAGATTTTCTACGTCCCTCCGATATAAATTTAGACATTTTATGAAGTTATAACTAAAATGGAAGTAGAATAAAACCCTGTGAGTCTTCGTTATATGAGCGTCATCTCAACGAGTATTCAACCCTAAAGTCTCATATTTGTTTACCAACAGAGAATTTAACTGTCCGACACTAACTGTGAATAATAACGTTGTTCAGTTAAAGTTTTAAAGTGCAGATCTTTTTTCAACTTCAAAGCAGAAAATTTAAACGTAAACAAAGATAAGACTTTTATTCTGAAAGGGCTCTCAGACAGCGCTCAGGTGAAGTCTATCGAGTGTGAGGTCTGTATCATGGATTCTGTCCAGCAGACTCCATCAGCTGGTTTCCTTCAGCAGAGAGCGCCTGTTTCCCAAAAAAAGTGAAAGTGATCGAGTGTTTTTATTTTCAGCGTCGTTTTTCTGTAAATGATTTTTTTTTTTTTTTTAGATTATTTTAAAGTTTCTGTTGGTGATTTTATGGCCAAAAACATTGCCAAAGTGTTTTTTAATCTACAAAATCAAACATACAACATTGAACTGTAAAAAGGGAACATGGAGGAAAATGTTTTTATTTGTTTTTTTTTATTCATATGATGATTTTATTTTTTTTTCCTGGACAGATCAGACAGGTTTCACGGTGTCACTGGTGCTCCTTAAACAAATGATTCCATCATGAAGTTGAATTACTTTCATACCTTCATGTTTTTTGGGAAGCTGACCCGAGGTCAGATGTTGTAGCAGCGAACCAGCAGAGGGTGCTCTGCTCTCATAGGAAACCCTTCACGTTTGGGCTGGAAACAGAGACTGACTGAGGGGACGAAACGTAGAGTGTACGTTCAGCAGCGTCGAAACAATGTCACAACAACAGCGTCAAACGTAACAAACGCGACAAACTTTCTATGATTTCATCTTTGAAGGTAAAACACTGCATCAGTTTTTAGACTCGTATCATGAGTCAGAGTTAAAGATTGACCCCTGAACTCTAAGGATGACTTATTGAACCCTAAAGTAAAACAAAACATCGTCAGCAAACAGGAGGAGTCCAAAGTGAAGTTCTTCTTTGTGGAGCCATAACTCCATTTGATCTGAACAAACAGGCGTGACTCACATATTTTTAGATGCAGGGAGACGTCCTCTTCTTATTTATATCATCAGAGGTCTCAGAGCGGGCCTCGGCTGACTCTGGCAGAAACTGAAAACAGTCTTTACTGAACACGTTGAAACAGAGTCTGTATTTAATCTAAAAGCACCGACAGTCAGGAGCTCCCGGAGTCCTGTCTGTTTCCAGCCCAAACTGACCCAACATTGTGACCTCATCCATCCAACCACCACCATCTTAATGTACCCGTGTCTCTGTGACTTCCTGTGACCGCGGTCTTCCATCCATAACCTTAGATTAGTCACAAGGTGAAAAGTAGCTGAATTAATGAATAACTGTGTGTAACGATAGAGACCACACTCGGGGCTCCACCACCAAGCGTCACCAGCCCAACAACCAGAAAAAAGAGTCAACGCTGAGCCCCGAGGACGTCACCTGTGTTTCATTGACCTTTGACCCCTGTGAGGGTCTCCATGCTGTAAGCCACTGTGATCACTGTGCTCATTAACTCCAGACTAAACCAACGGCAATAAAACTAACATCATGACTAAACGCTGCTGTGTCTGCTCCTCTCTGAAGTCCTGTTTTCATTTGCAGCTTCAAGCTCGAGTACACCAACACTTCATCCTCCTCAGAGGCTCAAAGACCCAGACCTGTTGGAGGACTCTGACTGCTCCGTCTGACAGGGAACAGGTCCAGATTTTACAGAAACTTAAAACGAAACATAAATCTGCTTTTGGACCAGGGGGAACTGGGGTCTGAATTTAGTTCTGGGGGATAAACTAGTACTTTCCAGAGGTCCAGGGACTTTTGGAGTTGGGGCCTCCCAGACTTCTTTAGAGATGGACGAGGAGCAGGCTGCATGCTGGGAGCTCTGTGTGCGGTCGGTGGGCACCATGAGCTGTGTCGGGTAGGATGCTTGTGAATGTTGGAGATGATCCACAGACGGGCACAGACGGGCACAGACGGGCACAGACGGGCACAGACGGGCACAGACGGGCACAGACGGGCACAGACGGGCATGGGGAGCCAGCGCTCAGGGCTGAGCTGGAGACAGACTGTCCACTTTGAGGACGGTCAGTCCGTGATTCAGAGGAAGCAGCAGCTGGACGGTCTGTGCTGCAGACGGGACGTCTGGTAACCAAGCATCGTCAGAAAGATCTCTGAGGAACGCCGGGCCTGTCTGTGGCTCCTTAGCTCCGTATCCTCGGCTCTGTATCAGCTGATCTTCTAGGAAGCAGAGGACAGAAATACAGGAGGCTTAAAAAAAGGTCCTGGCCTGAGGTTTGCTCCTGTCAGCGCTTTTAGACACAGGCACTCGGGTCGGCTGTGAAAGCTGAGCCGGAGAGACGGTGGGAGGCTCGGCAGAGCGGCTCAAACCGGTTTCTAATGCCAAACATCCGTTTAGGCCAACAGCTGCCTTATTAAGAGGCAGAGAGGAGAAGCTGTGACGCTAAGTTTAGACTGAAGACACGAAGACAGATGGACCACTGCTCCAAGAAGAGCTGGAGGAAAGACTCAGACCTTCACTGCAGAACAAGGACCAAGACCAAAACCAAAACCAAAGACTGAAAACTGAACGGATACATGATCAACCCATCGGGAACATGGGAAACACATACATTCATGTGTTTGAACATTAGAGGAACATTCAGAGGACTGTAGGTCCAGATCATAGACCGTATAAAACATGGAGGTCGTCTCTGTGACGTCACCCGTCTGTTCCTGATTCAGTCAAATGAAGCCAATCATTGGACGGGGCCATCTTGGATATGACTTTGAGTTTCTGTTCTAACAGCTATAGGGCGCCATCAGTCACCTGAGCTGAGCCTCTGATTGGACAAACCTGTAATCCTAATATCTTCTAAACCGCCGAGTTAGAAATAACTTTTTGTGCAGATAGTGAAATTAGCGTTTCAGACTCGAGCTGTTTTTGAACCAGGCTGTAAATATGTTTTAAATGCCGTAAAAGTCTGTTGATGTTTTTTTTGTCTTGATGTGTTTGTGACTTCCGGTCTTCCTGCAGCCTCTAGCGGATTCTCCATGAACAGAAACTTTTAGCACCTTTAGCACCTTTAGCATAGGCTTCATTTTTCTCTACAGGATGTTTCCCCTTGGTCCAGATTTATTTGAACATGGAGCTCTATGGGGACTGACTCACTGCTGGACACAGACTCTAGTGGACACTCAGGGAACTGCAGTTTAGCCTGAGCATGTTAGCATACTGTCATTAGCATGAGTCATTAATTGATTTTTTTTTTTGTTAAAAGTAATTCAGCAGTTAAAACAAGTCGATATCCACACTGACAGAAATGGTGTTTTTATTTTTTTTAAGGAAATATTTTTGGTTCGTCTTTTTGCTTTAAATTATTTCCGTTACTCTGAAAACTTTTTAAAAGGTCAGAGATGACTCAGCAGTTTTTATTCGAGTCCTGACCAGGTGAGCATCAACATGAAACAGACTTAAAGAAGATACCTGCACGCTTTGAAGATGCTTCATTGGTTTTATTTCAGCACAGATGAGTTCAGATACAGCCCACCTCTGGGGACAGCGCCCCCTACTGTTCAACAACAACTCAAACCACAAGTTTACCGTCTGCAAAGATTCTTCTTCACAAAACACGTGAAAGTGAAACAAAGAAAACAAAAACTGAAATATGCAAATGAAGAGTGAGTCAGAAATCTGAAGCTGTGGGTGGAACATGCTGCTGCTTCAGTAACACACGGCTGAAAAGGTGTGGAGATAAACATTTGATCTGTCGGTGAACCAAACATGACCAGAAGCTGAACACACTCAGTGATTCCTGAACATTCAGCTTCAACAGAACGTTTCTGACTGAGCGAGCAGAGTCCCCGCGTGTTTCCAGCCGTCTGCGTCAAACCAAAGAGGAAAAGTCTTCAACAAAAGACAGAAACGTTTCTTCATGCAGGACGGGACTTGAACGCATCATAGAGAGAAGAAACGGACGTGAACCAATGAAACATTCAGCTTCTCTCCTGAAACATCCGACTGTCCGTCTCGGGGAATTTAAAACCCTCGCACAGAAAAGAGTCGACGCAGAGTTTTTCAAAACAGACGAAAAAACATGAAGAGGAGGGAGGGATTTGAAACGGTTTGTAAAAAATGTCTTATTAGACTTAATCTGAGCCACGTCCACTCGACAAGTCCAGAAAAATGAGGCCTGAAAGCGTCTCCAAATAACGTCTCAACTCAAGGTCGACTCTTTTAATATCTAGAATCAGACATTTTTCTGGACTCTTCCGATGAATGTGGCTCAGATCTACTCAGATTCAGACGTCTTAGGTTTCAGTTTTTGCAGATTGATAGAAACAAATTTAAAATCCTTTATTTATCACCATCACTGATGATGAAACGGGTGAAACATTCAGCGCCGGCTGTGGTCTCTTAAACATGTCAGAGCCGCATGTTTGGTCCCCTAAAGAACAGAAACCTCAGGTTTCACTTTGACCGCCGTCAGACGGAGATCACGAGGAGGAGAGAACGATGGTTTCAGAAAGAGGAACAGGAGCCAAAACAAAAAGGAATGATGAGGTTATCTTTAAGATCTGGGCCGAGGTGGATTCACCAAAACAAACTTCACACACAGAAAAACTCTCAGAGTCTCAGACTAAAGGCGTAGAGAGGGGTCGCGTCTGCTGCTTCTCAGCTCCGTTATTTATCACCATGAAGAGACGGGCGACACACTTCAGAGTGAGAAAGAATCAAAGAGAAGGAAACAGAGAGCTCGGTGCGTTCAGGGTCGTCGGTCACTCTGTGAACGTCTGGAGACGTCTCAGCTCTGGTTTGGCTCTGAAACGTTGAACGTCTTTATTAGAGTTTCAGTACGAAGTGCATGAGTCTGGAATAAACGGTGGTTCCTGCAGGGAACAGTTCAGCTTTTATCTTTTCAGCAGGAACAGGGAATGATGAAAGAACAAACAGAAAAAAAACGTTTCCATGATACAGAAATCAAGAGAAGAAGAAGAAGAAAGAAAGAAACAAACTCCCACAGTCACACCACAAACAGCTGACGCTCTGTTCCCTCCTGCTGCTCCAGCTCCAACAGTCTGACGAATGTAAACGAGCCAATCGCAGCCCAGAAATGTAATCCAAAGACAGGAAGTGATGTCACATCGCTGAGCGGGGGAGTATGGTGGATGCAGGAGCTGCAGAGCGTTGGCTGAGGACGGTGAGGATGAAGATGTGAGAAGCTGGGATCAGTCGGCGTCCTCCTCAGTCTGACTTCTTGTCGCTGGTCGCCTGCAAACAAAGAAGAGGGTGAAAGGACTCAGCGTGAGCGCCTCCTGGAGGATCATTACCAGGATAAACCTGTTCAAACCGGTTTCATCTGCCCTGAAGAGGAATTATCAGACAATAAATGACCACGAAATCTGGAATACAGGTGACATAGAGCCCGTATTTTAGCCTGTTTCTGCTCCTGAAATGTGCCGTTTCTGTGCAGCTGTGTAGCTCCTCCTACGTGGAGTTTGTCATCCTGAGAGCTGCTCTAACGATAGCGGAGTTCAGTCTACAGAAACCTTCACGAGCCGATCCTCACAGAGGAAAAGACGACTCGACGACGCTGAAGGAAAAAGTGGAAAAACTTCAAAGAGTATTTTTGGGTTGCGTTTTTACTTTTTTTTTTGCATATTGCAAATTTTGCAAGTTTATTTTTATTTGTTTTTTATTGCTCTCATTTTATATATTAGCATTATTTCATCTATTTTTTACTGTTTTTTGGTTCAATTAACAGAGTTTTGAATTAGTGATAGACCGATATGCTATTTTTTTTTCAGGGCCGATACCGATTACTAGCCGTGAAGGAGGCCGATAACCGATTCATTTGCAGCCGATATTCATTTGCGGTAAAAGTGAATATATTGACATCAAAATTTTGAATAATACAAACTCTGATCCTTCACTTTGTTTAAATGCCTTTCAGCACATGTTTATTTAACATGTTCCAGGCTCAGCAGCATGTCTTCTAAAGGTCAATAAACATTTAAACAAATAAATAGCTCCCTTAAGTTTTCTACAGTATATAAACTGTTTCAAAATTTCAATACAACTAAAATGTTCATCTCTTTTTTTTAACTTCAAACAATAACAACAACAATATCATTTTCAAGAGCCAAGCAAGCTGTGAAAGTTAGAATAAGTTCATAGACTGTGAGATAGTCACGATGCTAATTGCGTTAGCCGGTCAATGGGATTTTCCATTCATGTTAGCATTAAGCTAGCGGACTTTCGTTAACCGAAGCAAAGTAGTTAAGAATAGCTTTCCTTTGCCAAGTTTTGAAGTGACCTATTATCGGCCGTCGTATTAAAAAAAAAGGCCGATGCTGATAGGGGTCAAAAATGACTATATATATATATATATATATATATATATATATATATATATATATATATATATATATATATATATATATATATATGTGTGTGTGTGTGTGTGTGTATATATATATATATGTGTATATATATGTGTGTGTGTGTGTATATATATATATATATATATATATATATATATATGTGTATATATATGTGTGTGTGTGTGTATATATATATATATATATATATATATATATATATATATATATATATATATATATATATATATATATATCAATGGATAATCTTGTTTATTAATATCAATCTGAATTATTGTGATCATTATTTTTGCTATTTTTTTTACTATCAAACAGCATGAATCTGACGAGCGTTGGGTCATCCAAACAGTTTTAAGAGTTCGATCAGAGAAGAATAAAAACCATGAACCCTGAAGCAGCGTGGACTCGACGTGTTTCTCTGGAAACTCTTTGATTGATAGACAGATTTCTGCTGATACGATGAGGAATGATTAACGGCTTCAGATAACTGCAGCACGTCTGACCTCTGACAGTAATAAAGACGTGTGTGTGTGTGTGTGTTTGCTTCCTCCATGTGTGAAACTCTGCTCTCATGTAAATAACTCTGCAGCCATGAGCGTTTCTACATGTGTTACATAACTCTGCTCACTGTCAGGCTGATTTAAGGAGCACCAGCTGCTGTTACATTGATCACACACACTCTGCAGGAGCTAAATATAAGAGTGTCCTCTTGCACACACACATACACACACACATGTGTGGACAGACAGTGAGATAATGGAGGTTATGGTGATAGATGAGTAATGATCAACCATTTACAGCCTGGTATAAAAAATGTCTCCTGTCTGAATCGCTAATTTCACTAACAGCACGTACTGTGTGTGTGTTTGTGGGGGGGGGGTGAAAATTTTTCTAACTCAGCAGTTTGGAAGATATTAAGATCACCAGTTCGTCCAATCAGAGGCACAGCTCAGCTCACGTGACTACCAGGCGCCCTAAGGCTGTTACTGTGGAGAAGTTCCGTCCTTTGAATTCTACAAACTAACTCATTTTTGAGATCAAGGGTTTAATGCATGTGCCTGATTGGCTGATACTCCTCGGGCTACAAAGTGAAACCCGACACCTCTCTGTGTTTCAGTGAAATTATAACACGTGTTACCAGCAGTTTGCTGTGCTCCTCCAGCAGTCGGTCGTACTCCACCGTCAGATTCTCCGCCTGTTTCTTCATCGCACGAACGTCGCTGTCAGACTTCTGCAGGGCTGCAGGACGCAAAAAAAAGAAATAACCAATCAGAGCGCAGGTCAGACAGGTGTGTTGACTGTCTCACAGCGATGCTTCGGAGGGAAAGACCTCACCTTTCTTGGAGGAGTCTAGCTCCTCCTTCAGGGTCTTCACCTCCTCTTTCAGGTTCTTGTTCTCCTCCTGAGGTCCGATTCCTTTCTTGCCACCCTCTGGAACCTCCAGGCCGGCGTCACGCAGTTTCTGTTAGAGGAACACAGAACTTCAAGTTCTACCATTTGTTTGATCCTGTGTATAACTCGCCTCCTGTTTACTCTTTAATATCAAACCCTGACACAACACGCATGTGTCCACTGTCTGATATCAGATTGAGTTACAGTGTGGAGGAAGCATGACAGGCGCAGCTTGCACACACACAGCACAAGCCTCACACACACACATACACACTGATCCTGTCTTGGGAGTGGTACACCTGTTCTGAGCTCTGATCGGCTCCACCGTCACGTCCCCGAGTGTTTACACTGACAGAGACGTCACAGGAGGTTACAGTCCTGCTCTGAACTGGACGTGAGGGGGGTGACAGGTGAGGAACGCAACGACAGAGAGAAGAAAGACGTTAAAATAAAAAGAATTAAATTTAAAGAGGGTCAGAGGCAGGGAAAGAAAAACGTCACCAGAAAGACGACAGGAAGTGAGGAGTGTCCGTGATTAAGGAGCTGCTGATCAGCTGGTGAATCAGGGAGCGACAGGTGTTCATACCAAACGCCCCCTCACCTCTCACAGTGACCTCACTCTGACAGCTGCTCCCACTGTTCTACACTACAGCTCCTCATCCTGCTCTCTGATTGGCTGAAGCCCTGTCACTGTTCTACACTACAGCTCCTCATCCTGCTCTCTGATTGGCTGAAGCCCTGTCACTGTTTTGCACTACAGTTCCTCATCCTGCTCTCTGATTGGCTGAAGCCCTGTCACTGTTTTACACTACAGCTCAACCTGCTCTCTGATTGGCTGAAGCCCTGTCACTGTTTTACACTACAGCTCATCCTGCTCTCTGATTGGCTGAAGCCCTGTCACTGTTTTACACTACAGCTCCTCATCCTGCTCTCTGATTGGCTCACAGCCCTGTCACTGTTTTATATTGTATGTGAAAAACTCACAATAAAAATAATAATAATAATAAAATGTGAAATAAATGTCTTCATTTGATCTGATAATTTAATTTCATTTCAAAATAAAAGAAAAAAGTAAAATTTAAACTGAAGATGAAAAATTATACAACAAGAAAAACAGAGAAAAATTAAAAGGAAGAGAAAATAATAATAACAACAACAACAGGATAACAAAATAAAATGAAGAAAAATTACAGATGATGTAATAAAATCTCTAATTTTCCAAAGAGTTATAAAAAGTTTAACTCCAAACTGAAGCTGTGAACCATCGAGAGCAGAGAGACGGTTCTCGTTAGAACATCAGCAGTAAATAACTTACACAGCTGAGAGGACGTGGAGTCAAACTAACAACATTTAACTCTTTTTTTATGATTTCAGATGTTTCTAACTCACAGAAACTCAAAGTCAGGGCCCTGAAATGAATGACTGAATTAAAAACAGGCTGATTATTGATGCAGTTATTGATCCGTGTGAGGCTCTGACGGATCCTCAGTGACGAACAGAGACAGCTGCTGCTCGTCAGACCTTTAGCTCAGGGTCATAAACTCTGATTTTACTGCTCGGAGACATGAATCCAACAACAGCAGGTCAGCTGGTCCACAGAAAGACCAGCAGGATCCAAATCCACACTGAAAACTACAAGGGTCAGTAAACACCTCACGTGGGCTTCAGGAGGAGGATAAAGAGCTGGGAATAAACAAACCTTTGATTATTATTATTATTATTAATTATTAATGATCTATGGATTATATAACAAAGCTGGGGTCAGTCAGAGAGAGCTTTAATCTTTATTACCAACAATAATCGATTTAATCTTTGAACTTTATTAACCCCTGACAGGAATCAGCTTCAAATGTTTACCCGCTTTTATTTTTACCCAGAGTGCTTCACTCTGACATCACGTTCGAACACTTTCACGACTCCAATCAGAGAGAAATGTGGAGTTATTTATGAGACGGGGCGATCTGCTTTCACTGCAACATGTGAATTACATGTATACACGTACACACACACTCAGAAACGGAGGCGTCCATCAGAGACACGTGTGTTTCCTGCAGACGTCCACAACGATCTATTTCCCACTCTCTCTCTCACACACACACACACAGAGTTGTGCACAAAGTCTGGCTGCACTTCGAGCATCTGCAGGAATTTATGATCATGAAAACAAAGAGAAACTCTCCTGAATCACCAGTTTCAACCCGATACGATACGATATCGATTCTCAGAATCGGTTTGATTCAGAGGCCTGAGATCGATATCAGACGACACCGTGAATCCATTTACAACGTTCTGTTACTTTTCACATAAAGAAAAAACATATCTGCTGACACGTTTTGAGGCTTTTTTTGCAAAATGTTTCATTTACATGAAAAACATGATTAAACAAAGTGATCAGATGTTTGTGTTTCACTCTGAAGTTCTGCAGTTTTCAGTTTTAATGAGCAGTTAGTTGTTTTCATCATTCATCATTAAGGGTCTATGCTCTGTGTTAAACCATGTTAGATCCACCTGCTTCTGTTTATGTGCTGTTTACCAAACCCTAAAACAGAAACAGTCCGTTTGATGTAAACAGACGCTCATTCGTCCCGTTTCCCTCAGACTTTATCTCATCACGGCTTTGTTTACATGTTGCTAGGGCTGCCACATACGATTACTCTGATAATCGACTAGTCATCGATTATTTTTTGTGATTAGTCGACTATTCGGATCATACATAAATTGCAGCTTGTTGCACCAGCATACAGCTAACATCATTAGCTTCCAGCTTCAAGTGTTTAAGGTATGTGCTAACTAAAAATGAAGACAGTTAATATCATAGTTCATTCAGCTTTTAATGAACTTTGCAGCTTGTAGCAGCATTTCTGACATTTTTTTTAATGTACCAATTTTCTGTTCAAACATGACTTAGTAGGTAGCTCCCTGTTGACGTTAATGATAGCAGCTAACTAGCCAATTAGCTTACCAAGATTGTCATTCTTCGTCAGAAAATAAATCAGCCACGGTGTGCTGTCTTTTCAGATGCTCGTGCATCGCCGTCGTACTGTCATGGAAGGACATTTCTGCTTTGCAGATTTTGCATTGCACACTTTTCTCCTTTATTTTGGAAAAATGCTCCCAAACTTTCCAGCTCTGTTGCCGGCTAGCCATGATACTGTTGGGCATAACTTTTCCGGTGACATCACGGGTTACCCTGGTTACCACTTCTGCGCGTGTGCGTCAAGGACAGAGCGGTAGACGAGACAGGTGAAAGTACAGCGGCAGTTTGGAGGGAAAAATAAAGTTTAAAAAAATATTAAAACGACGACGTCGATTATTAAATAAGTCGCCGACGAATTTGATCGTCGACTTCATCGTGACTAGTCGACTAATCTCGGCAGCCCTACATGTTCCATGTGCTCCGTCTGTGATCCGTCTTTTCTCTGGACTCTGAAACGCTTCCATACTTCTGATTTACTCCAGAGAGGCGAGTGAACGTCTTCGTTATCTCTCTCTCTGCTGCTAGCCTTTAGCTGCTATCTTTGCTAGCTGTGTTGTGACTCGAGGCTGAGAGGAAACTGTCATAAACAAGAATGTGTGGGGACTTTCAAAATAAAAGTGGAAGGTAAAAATGGTGATAAATAACGATGTTTATACTTCAATCGATTTGACTGAATCATTGTTCAAATGATCGATACATCCATCCAGATCGATGCATCGTTACACTCCCACTTGTTTTATTTTTCTTGTTGTAAAAATCTTTGAAAATTCTGATTTAACAATTTTATTTTCAGTCGATTTAATGAAAACAGCAGTAAACGCTGGTCTGCTTATAGCTCCGCCCCCTGATAGGCCTCCAGGAAGCTGACCAATCAGAGTGAAAGGGGGTTTGTTTTAGCTGCTGTCTCTTTAAAGCTCCCCACTCCACAAAGTGTTTCAGACAGAAGCTGAAATAAGAGTTTAAAAAACACCAGAGAGAAAATGTTGAGCTGTCAATCATGTAAAGATACTACGGGGGCACCAGAGGGACAAATTAAAGACCAAGGGAAACCCAATAATCTCTCTTTAAGTGACCTGTCTCTCAGTTTCTTTGTGCAGGAGAATAAAAAAAGCATCGTTAGGAGAATCTTGGACCGTAAAACAAAGTCCGATCAGTAACGTCTTATCTTATCTATGGTTTGGAGTGTCGGTCCGTGGTGAGCTGTTAGGAAGTGAGTCACTGCAAAGCAGGAGATACTCTCACTTCTTGGTAATATGTCGTAATTCTCAGTGTGTGTGTGTGTGTGTGTGTGTGTGTGTGTGTGTGTGTGTGTGTGTGTGTGTGTAAGTGTTTTACAGAGGAGTGTGTGCAGAGAAACATCAGATCAGAGCCCAAAGAGAAAAAAAACCTGCAACACGTCCTGACTGTGGAGACTGTTTCACACACTCAATGAAAGTTCCAGAAACACACCACATGCAAACACCAGAGTGTGTGTGTGTGTGTGTGTGTGTGTGTGTGTGCGCACGTGTGTGTGTGTCACATGCAGATGAAGCAGTTTCTTCTTTTAGCAGAGGAACGGAGCAGACTTGGTGATCTCCTCACCCCGGACAAACCCAGGTCAGGTTACCACAGAGAGAGAGAGAGAGAGTGGGAGTGTGTGTGTGTGTGTGTGTGTGTGTGCACATTGTGAATGAGACTGTCAAACACTGGAAGTATTCATAGTCACACACAGAGAGGCTGCAGGTCTGTGCTGCCCCCTGCAGGTGAGTAAAACTAACAGCAGCGTCTTACTTCAGATAGAAAAATGTTTTCTGTGTGTGTGTTTGTGTGTTTGTGTGTGTGTGTGTGTGTGTGTCCCACCTCCTGCAGCAGCTCGTTGTCCTCCATGTACTTCTTGGCGGCGGTGCTGGCGCCCTCGGCCTGCTTCTTGAAGGCTTCATTTGATGCCATGAGTGTGGCCTGCTGGGAGAGGAGGGTGGCCAGACGACGCAGCAGCCTGAACACACACACACACACACACACACACACACACGCGCACACACACGACTTAAATTAGGAGGGACATTAAGAACCAATCAAGTGTTAGCAACTCATCGTAAACGTGTCTCTGATCTTCTGTCAGGGTGAGAAAAACCTGTGACTCACGTTACGTTTAGAATCAGAGCCGAGTTTGAAGCTGTTTCTGAGTCACACACACACACATGTAACACACACACAAACACACACTCTATATCTTAACTGGTTTTAAAAACCTTAGTGTACACACATGACGATCCTGTGATCTCACACTCAGTGGTACTCTAGGACTGCTACAACACACACTCAACGTTCGAGGCACAGACATGAAATGTCATAGAATCTCGTGTGAACAAATGTGACTTCAGAGGATAAACAAACAGGAAGAGAGAGAAGAGAAGAGAAGAGAAGAGAAGAGAAGAGAAGAGAAGAGAAGAGAAGAGAAGAGAAGAGAAGAGAAGAGAAGAGAAGGCTGTATGAGTGCTTTCATTTAGCCGAAAAAATCAAGTCAACTTTGGCGACCTCCCCTGGCCACGCCCACTGAGATGTAAATGTATTCATGTATGTATTTATATATGTATGTATTTGTATTTATATCATCAATGTGTTAGAACACACACCAAAAAACAAGATGATCAGAAAAACTTGGAACACGTTCAATAAAACATGAAAATCAGTTAGTTTAACGTCTTTTTCCAAACTTCCTGTTCGGAATTCACGATGCTCGTTAGAGACTTTTTTGTATGTCTAGACATGATGATTATGCTCGTGCACGATGAAAGCACGTAATCTGGGATTAAAGATGCAGAAACAAAGACAATAATAATCTGAAGAGTCTCAAGAGGACCTTCACTGCTCCTGCTGTTGGCGAGCTCGGGTCCTAAAACAGGAAAAGACGGAAAAATAAAAGAAGAAAGAAACATGAAGGAAAAAAGGAAGAAAAAAGTGTGTGTGTGTATGTGTGTGTGTGTGTGTGTGTGTGTGTGTGTGTGTGTGTGTGTGAGACATGAGACCATCTGTTACATACAGCCTATTATAGCCGGTCACTACTTCATGCACACATATAGTAACAAGGCAGGAACACACACGGTGTTACCTCTGACATTTCCTTGCTGAGGTGTGTGTGTGTGTGTTATACGTGTTGTGCATGCTGTGTGTGGCGCTGACAGGCTGTGATGTCATGGTGACTCACAGCAGGGGGTGGGCAGGGTCAAAAATATACCTGCTCTCATTCCTGAGAGTTAAAGGAGCAGTGCAAAGATTTAGGGAGGTTTAAAAATCCCCTGTTTGAGGAACCGGTCCTCATATTTTATTGGTCGGTCTCTCTGCAGGACACTCTCCGCTCCAAATATGGCCGTCCTGGAATAGTCTGATCAGCTGCCAGCTCCTCAGAGTTTCCACAAACCCGTGCTCCACATTTTACTCTGAGTCAGAGTCTCAGATCTCAGCGAGACGTCTGAGGAGGGCTCGGTCTAAACGCTGGAGCACTTCCTCCTGGAGTTACGACAGTTGGTGCATCACAAGTTCCTCGGCTGCTGTGAGTCACGGAGCAGCTGCTGCGAGCAAACACCTGACGCACCAATCATACAACACCGCCCCCTGCGGGGCAGCGGTGCAGCAGGGCAGCGTGCAGCAGAGACCGGCTGAAGGATGCTGTTTAATTCTGTAGAGGATGTAAAACTCTGCACAGGAAGTGAAGGACTGGAATCAGTGAGATGAAAAATGATTAATGCTGCCTCTATCCAGACAGCAGAGGGCGCCGTCTGCTTCTGACGCCTCTTCTTACAAGTTTTTGCTGATGTTTTTTTCTCATGTCGTAATAAAAACAATAAAATCATTCAGTGAGTTTTCACTCAACAACAGGCTCTCCTCCAATCACAACAAGCCTCGTCCATCCACTCAGAGACCAATCAGATTCAAGCATGTCTGACCTTCTGAGGGGTCAGCCAATCAGGGATCAAGACAGTTTTACACCTCTGAGCTGTGTCCAATCAGAAAGCAGCTGCAGTATTTACAGCGTGGACGGTCTGTGTGTGTTTCTGCTGATTGAGACTTCGACACACAGCTGCTCATTCTTTCCATTAGACTGTAAAACCCCCCTCTGCTTTTAGACCTGTGTGTGTGTGTGTGTGTCTCACAGGCACAGCAGCAGGGCGAAGCCGGCGATGTACTCATTCCTCTGAGCTCTGAACAGCTTCATGTGGATGTGTTCGATGGCCGTCGGGTTGTTGGTCAGATCGACTTTCTCCGTCACGCTGTACTTCCTCACTTCACGAAACGCATCTGAAACACACACACACACACACACACCTTATGTCATAGATCATGTACAGGAATTATCCCACATAAAAACAAAAAAAAACAAACAAAAACTAAGGCACGACTCCACAAAATGTTAAATAATAGAGTTTAGACTCTGTGGTCCGATCCCTGCAGCTGAACGCTTGATTTTTGCATTTGCAGAATTAAAAAAAGTGTTCAGGTCCATCTTCAGTCTCGGGTCCATCTTCAGTCTCGGGTCCATCTTCAGTCTCGGGTCCATCTTCAGTCTCGGGTCCATCTTTAGTCTCGGGTCCATCTTCAGTCTCGGGTCCATCTTTAGTCTCGGGTTCATCTTCAGTCTCGTGTTCAACTTCAGTCTCGGGTTCAACTTCAGTCTCGGGTTCAACTTCAGTCTCGGGTTTATCTTCATCCTCGGGTTCATCTTCAGTCTCAGGTCCATCTACAGTCTCAGGTCCATCTACAGTCTCAGGTCCATCTTCAGTCTCAGGTCCATCTTCAGTCTCAGGTTCATCTTCATTCTCAGGTCCAGGTTCATCTTCATTCTCAGGTTCATCTTCAGTCTCAGGTTCATCTTCATTCTCCTCAAACCTACAAAACAATCCAACAGGCTGCGTGTGAATACATACCGATGAGCAGGAAGACGAGGATGGCGATGGCGACCATGAAGGAGGTGTTTCCATAGAGAGCGATGGTCTGAATGAGGCGGGACTTGAAGATCTTGTTCCACCTGAAGGATCAGACAAACATCACATCAAACAGCAGGAAGAGGAGCCTCACAGGACTGCTGAGGCCTGCTGGGAAACCTGGAGCTTTGGCGCCATCTACAGGCCGAACAAAGAACACACATAAGTCACATTACTTGAAACCAGTGATCCTCAACTCTTAGGTGTCAGGTCTTTGCCTGAACAAAAATAAAATGTTAAGAAAAAAATCCTGTGCTTTTATTTTGAAGGGGACTTTTATCCAGCAGATTAGCATCCATTCATAATCCTGAACAGTCGGCGCATTAATCCAAGAAAAGAAGACCTGCAACGTTTGTCATCACATGCCAACGTGAGTCCAACCAAGCCGACATACGTGGACTGGACTTTGGGTCTTGGCTTGTCTTTCGGGGGTGATGGTGGGTCCTGAAGCCGGACCGGTTGAGAACCACGACTCTAAACTAGCAGGGAGAGGAAACTAAGCACGTCCTTCAAAGTAAAATAAAGTTTGTAAAACTGATCAACGTCAATCAGTGTAACCAATGATTCTTATAAAAAAAGTTGCTCTGAATCAGAGTTCATCAGTCTACACTGTAAAAAAATAAACTTTAAACCAACTGATCTAAAAACAGAGAAAACACTGACGTCTACAACAAACTGACTCACTCAGTACAACTAAACCATAAGATCACGTTTATAAATGAAATATTCAAAATATTCTTTGAGATGTCAGAACTTCTTAGAGAGTGAATTATTTAATATTTGTTAAATTTTGGTGGTTACACCATTTGAGACTTTAATGGGACCGATTCATTAATCGGTTAAAAATGGTAGAAAATGGCTTTAAATACTCCGACACCAACAGAAACAACAACCACACATTAAACAAACATCTTACATGTTGTTTTAATGAGTTTAAAGAAGATTAATGACACCAACTGAGGCTGCAGCTAACGATTGTTTTCATGATGGATTAATTCATCGGTTTTTCTCTTGATTGATCGAGTCGTTTGGTCGATTGCTTCCTGTCGCTCAGAGAACAGACTTTAAAACAGCTCTCTTCATGGTTTAGCGCCAAAGTCCATCTCTGACATGTTAGACCCATGTGGACCAACTCGGATTCTGAGAACCTCAGGGAGGGGGTCTCTGAGGATGTTCAGATCCAGGCTGAAAACAGTTCTGTTTAGCTTCACATACAACTGAAAGTATTTTATCTGCACTCATCATTTGTAAATTAATTGTTTATTTTAATGGAATGTTTTTATTTATTTCATTTTTTTTTATAATCTTGTGATTTCTATGTTGCTGTGTTTCTCTTTCTCTCTTCTTTGTTTCTTTTCCTTTTTCCCCATTCATTTTAAAAATGTAATTTATTGCCTGTTTTACATCATGGTCAGGGGACTACAGATGAAAACTAGCCTTTTGGCTAATTCTGGCTTTTTTAACCTTGTGTAATCCTGTGTTTTATGAAATTGCGCTGTCCCCTTTTAAATAAAGAAGTACACTGACAGTCAATAAAAACGCATCACTTATTTTGTGTGTACAATTTTTAGCTGCTGGCATTTTTCTATTGTTGTATGGGTTCAGAGTTACTCACAAGGCCAATCCACAAGAGTCTCACCTTAAAGAGAAGCAAAATCTATGCTTCAGTGATTTTGGGATTGGCATTTAAGAAATCATACCAGGGTACAGAATTGGTGCCAGTTAAAAAAAAAGGATGGGTCTCAAGATTACAAAATGTGGCCTATATAAAGCCAACACCAAATATGGTTGTGGAAGTGTGGAATAAAATTTGATAATGCCACGTTTGACACGAGACGAACGTCACCGTGCCCTGGGAATGATTGAGGGTGACCACAAAACGCCACTTATTGTCAGCGACGGCAATCTCACTGCTCGGCGTTATGTGGACACCATTCTCAGACCACACGTTGTTCCATTCCTGAGAGCACATTGACGTCACAACTTTACAGCAGGATAATGCACGTCCACACACTGCACGTGCCACCATTGAATATCTGGAAGGTGAGAATGTTGATGTCATGCCTTGGCCTGCTTATTCTCCGGATCTGAACCCAATTGAACATGTGTGGGATCTCATGAAGCGCCAGATTGCAGCACGTGTTCCACGACCACAGAACCGGAATCAGTTAATCCAGGCAGTTCAGGAAGAGTGGCAAAACATGCCTCAACACAGAATACGCCGGCTGGTGTCCAGTATGAGGCGGAGATGCACTGCCTTTATCGCTGCTGCTGGTGGAAACACCCATTATTGAGATCTGGATATTCATCATTGATGGGTGTTATTAGTTGACATATATTGTGACAGTTTTTGGAAAAGATTTAGTTCTAAAATTGATTAAATTTATTGAATGATATTTTGTTACACAATTAACAGCTATTCATTTGGACAAACTTGGGCTAGTAATAAAATTATTTAGACTTCCTATGACTGATGCGTTTTTATTGACTGTCAGTGTAAGTAAGTAAAGCACTTTGAGTTGCCTTGTGTATGAATTGTGCCTCTACAAATAAACTTGCCATAAAATGTCAGAAAATGGTGAAAAATGTCGACGTCACTCTGAGTCTAAGATGACATCATCAAATGTCTTATTTTGTCCACAAACCAAAATATTCAGGAGCAAAGAAAACAAAACAGAAAATATTCACATTTATGAAGCTGAAATCAAAGAATTTAGACTTCTCTTTCTCAAATGCTGACTTAAAGCGATTAATCAAAAGTGGTTGAGTTTAGTAACAGATTAATGATTGATTAATTGTTGCAGCTCTAATACGTGCCCCTTATTCGTCTCTGTCGCTCTCACATGATGTCGTTAACTTTTATCTTCGCTGGGAGTTTTTTGAAAGTTTGATCCTTAAAGTTCATCAGTCTGATCATTTATTTAACATGTTTCCTGCTCAGACGGTGGTCAGTAAACGTCTCTCTGATCAGTAAGAGCCTGACGTCAGCTCTGTTATCAGAGGCGTCCTTGTTCTGAGTGAATCTGAGCCGATCGGTTTTCAGTCAGGAGGTCTGATCAGCTCAAATCTCTCTGCTTCACACAGAGCCGCTCTGTGTCTCACTGATAACTCACTAAAACACTTCAGCTCTCCTCTCCTCCTCCTCACCTGGAAACGTCTCCTCTGGATCCAGAAACACACTCACGGGACTCTCAGAGACAAACAGACAGAAGAGATAAAACCCTCAGAGTCTTCTCTCTCTTTAAAGACCGTCTGGTCTCAGACGGAGAACCATCTTTGAGACCACAGAAGAACTAAAACACTTCACGCCTGTTGAAGCATGCAGTCATTTATAAAACATTTATCAGCAGCTAATCGTCTCTCTGTCAGATTGAGGTTTACAGAACTCATCGTCTCCAGTCTGTGTCTCATAAAAACTTCTGAATCCTCCAGACGACGTTTTAGAGGAAGAGGCGGCGACACAGACTCTGAACCAGAGAAATGAGATGAAAATACGACTGAGCTCTGCTGTACACCACAATAACTTTACCAACACACAGACCTGCTCTTTATACTCATCATTTATCTGTTCAAACCTGTTAAACCTGAAGAGTTTTTATCAAGAAGCATGAAAGCTGCAAATCCTCAAACACAAAGACCACGTTTCTGCATGAAAACTGATCATCCAGATATCTGTTCCTCTCTGTCCTTTAGTCAAATCAGTTTGGCTCCTGTGCAGGTGACAGGTGTGCAGATGAGGGATGTAAACTGACCTCTTAGGCGAGATGAAGGGGATGCAGAGCAGCAGAACGAAGAAGACCTCAGCGTACAGGAAGGTGGCGACCGCCGTCCACTGCAGACTCATCCTCACACCTGAGGAGAAAACAACACGGGTGTGAAAATCAAACACACCTGAGACCAGGGAAGAGAACCACGGAGCAGCTGCTGTGATCGGTCCTCACGAGATCTTCACGAGATCTTCACGAGATCTTCACGAGATCTTCACGAGATCTTCACGAGATCTTCACGAGATCTTCACGAGATCTTCACGAGATCTTCACGAGATCTTCACGAGATCTTCACGAGATCTTCACGAGACTTGCGGAATGATGAGGTCATCACAGCAAGCAGAAAATGTTTTTTTTTTGTTTTTTTTTTTTAACTGGAAAACATGTAAAGATCCTACAGGAGCCCCAGAGGGACATTATAAAGACTTAAAGAGAGGAAAACATTTCTCTCTTAAAATTTAATCTGATAGAAAGTTTTTGTCATTGTTGCACAACAGTTATTTTTGTTATTTTTGGGTTTGAGTTTTAATTTATGAAACCTCAGAAATGTTTAATATTAACAGAACAACACGACGAGAAAAGAGAAACTATGAAAACACACTTTAAAGAGTGTGAAGGCGAGCTGACTGCTTCTCTGTAGTTTTAGGAGGACAAACACGTGAACACTTATCTCACACATGTTAAACCTGTTTCATCTGCACACACAGCAGGTAAATCTCACACACATCGGTCAGTGTGAATCCTAACCACATGCAGCAGAGAGGAGTGTGTGTGTGTGATGTGTGTGTGTCTGAAAGTTTCTGGGAAAGACGAACAAACTGCTCAGAAAGTGAAACCAACAGATTTCCTCAAACATCACATAAACAAATATTCTCTGAGAAAAGAAACACGAGTCTGATTATTCAGTCAGAAACATTTGGTTTACTACAGTGCTCTGTTTGTGTGTGTGTGTGTGTGTGTGTTGGCTCAGAAGAGCTGTGTCATGCGGAGCTGCAGCAGGGCTATAACTCTCACAGCGCTGTCTGTTATTAAAGTCTCATCTCACTGTGACATGATGCAAGTTAGATGGAACGTTATTACCCCAAACTAAAATCTATTCAGGAAAAATATTCAAAAATATTATCAACTGAGACAAATTAACAAAATGAGATTAAAGAGGTCAAAGGAAAGGAAACGAGAGAGAAGAGGACAAGTGAAATAAAACTGCAGAGAAAATATTAACAAAGATTATTTATAAAACACAGATGATCAGGAAAAAGCTGTACAAATAAAGATTTATTGATTATACAGATATACATCTTGGTCAGCTGATTTCAGATGTATGACATCAGCACACACACACACACACTGACACACATCCTTCCTGGATTTTCTCTGTGGGTGTTTGTGGTTTATTTTTTTTTCTATTTAAAGACATTTTTAAAGGATATGACTCTCCGTGATTCAAGTTTTTTGGGTCCTTTATTTAATTATCAGCATTTTTTCTGTATTCATTCCTGAATATACATGAATTTTGTTGTGAAGCACTTTGTAAATAAAGTTTACAGTAATAATGATCACAATAGTTATAATCCCTGTAGTTATGTTAATATCTTTTCTTCTGAGATGCAGAATACAATCACATTATTGTCAGATATGATCTTTATGATCATATTATGATCTCTTCTTCCTCTTAAAACAAACTAAAAACACTCATCCACACACAAATCTGTCAGTTTCGGAGTGTAGCTACATGCTAACCATACCGTAAATACTGCCTTTCTCTTTGCACTGACTGAGCTTAATCGGTTTAAAGCCCGAATATACCGATTAATCTGTTTATATTTATTCGTAAGTAACTTATTTAACTAGTCAAGACAAGTCCTGCAGCCGTCTATTTACTGGATTTTGACAGGAACAGAGAGTCCTGCCCTGAGGACCTGAGCTAACACGTTAGCATCACGCCCCCTTTTAGACAGCCTGTTAGCCTCTTAGCTTCCAGGCACCGACTACTTACCGGAAACATGTTGTTTAGGCTCAGATATTCTGGTTTAAACACATCAAGCCGTTATAAGTTCTTCTTTCCAGGTTGTTTGTAGGTTTATTATTTGTCTTTTTTGCTTTTTCTCGATGACAACATGAAGCTAACTTCGCGCCAAACACTTTAACAAACTAAACAGAGGAGCTTTAACAGTTCGCGTACTCTGAGTTAAAGAAGCAGAAATGTAACAGAACGCTGCTTTAAATAAACGACTCACCTTTTTATTCACGATCACAGAGAGAAACTGAAGCTCTGCGGCGGTCTGGTTCGAAACTCTGCTCCTCTCTTTTAGCCTACTAGCATTACTTCGTGTTATGAACACTTCCTGCTTCCGGTATTAAACGCCAGCTCACCCCGAACGTAGCATATGACTGGGTATACGTATGAGAAGGGGCGTGGTCTGGATGTGACAGCTTGTGTCATCATACTGTGCGTGGTCATCAGAGCCAGCGGACCAGATAACGGTCACAGAGCTTTATCACAGCGTACAAAACAACATCATGTCTTTATCACAGATAACTTTTATGACCTGAACAGTTCATAGTACATTTAAATAAGGCTAAATGTCGTGAAAATTACACTTTAAACTGTGTTTTGTTTCCACACTGACAAATCTATAAAGTAAAACTACAAATTTTCCGGAAGAGGATTAGGGCCTCGATATGTATACATTTTTTTATCCATTATTCCGAGAAAAAAGTCAGAACTCTGACTAATATAATAATAATAATAATAATAATAATAATAATAATAATAATAATAATAATAATAATAATATTATTATTATTATTATTGTTATTATTATTATTATTATTATTATTATTATTATTATTATTATTATTATTAATAATAATAATAATAATAATAATAATAATAATAATAATAATAATAATAATAATTATTATTATTATTATTATTATTATTATTATTATTATTATTATTATTACTTATTAGTGATATACTGAGTGGTCCAGCTGAAGCATCAGCCCCTGTCACACTAAATTTTCAGAGAAGAGAAAAATATTGTAGGAAAAAAAAGGCAAAATGCATCTGAAGAGTTTACTAACATTTCCTTCTTCCATGCTGTTATGCATACGTGCTGCTGAGATGGCAGGTCAGAGGGCTGACAGTCACATTATGAAAATTTTCAATTTAAAAAGTTTGAATTTTTCACATGAAAAAATCTTCTCATCTAAACAGCTCACTCATTTGACCAGCAGAGGGAGACTTTGCTTACAGAAATAATTTTACTGCTCCTTTTAAACAGCATGTGGGTGATGCAAAGAGCTGGGAGAACAGACAGAGATCTCACTCTGATTTTTTTTTCCTTCTTCCCCTAAATCAAATAAACAGTCTACCCCCTCTCTACCCCCTGATTTATTGATGATATAAATGCAGATAATAAGATATAATGATTTAATGATCTCTGAGTAGAATGGACTGTTATGATAGCAAATATCATCAATGGATGGTGTAAGTTAAAATAAACAAAGGAGGTTACCAGGTTAAAAAAAAAACAGAAGGAAAACAAGTACATGAAAAAATACTGTATAAAGGAGAAAGGCAAAGAAATGAAACAAGGAGGAAAAAGAAGGAAAGGAAAGAAAAAATGTTCAGCAAAGTAAATGAAAAGAAAAATAAACAATGGAGAAGGAAAGAAATCAAGGACAGAGGACAGAAGAAAA
>CM061151.1:1842393-1869893 GCA_030710495.1 Labroides dimidiatus | reverse complement strand
GCTTCTACAGTGAAACTGAGACTCAACCAGTAGACAGGAGGAAAGCTCCTTTAACGTACTATTACAATGAAACTGAGACCTCAAGGATTCAAAGGCCTTTATACCTTCAAACGATGCATCACATGACCTCGCAAAAATAAAAATGGCTGACAGTAAGTGGAAATGACATCACAGGGAACCTACAGAGGCCTGTTTTCAAGCTCAGGAGTAAACAAACCGTTAACTGAGAGTAAAAAACGTCTTTAAGGAATAAATGGAAAAGAGGAGACTGAATATTGAGAAAATGGGGACGGGACTAGAGAAGCTCTGCTTCTCCCGTCTTCCCTTTCGGACATGTACCATTTGATCAACTATTGACAATGTGTGATGTGGTATAAGTGTGCTGACGTGACCGAAATAAATAAATAAATAAATAAATAAGCGACTGTGAGTCCGTCCTCAGACCCTGTCACGTATTTCCAGCACAGAGAGAGCTGTAGTTTTATCAGCACACACAGAAACAATACCACACACACACACACACACACACACACACACACACACGAGTGAAAGCAGAGGCGTGGACACTGTGTGTGTGTGTTTCTGGTTGTGTGTTTTAACTCTGGGCCTCCTGCCCGTAAACTCTCATTAATTTGGTGGCATCAGGCCCACTGGACTACAGACACAGAGTTAAACCTTCTGCTGATGAAGCTGCGTTCAAACACCAGCAGACAGAGCCGTTCCACGCTGTTGTTCACATGTTGGCTGCTCACACTCGCTCGCTCGCTGTGTGTTTGTCTGTGGGCTGTTGTTCTAATGGGTTTGTGAGGACCGAGGACTGACCGTCATTATGAGGACAATGCTGCACCGTCGTCTCTGACCTGATTAGGAATTAGACAATGCAAATATGTGCTCCTCTGTTTGTCAAACGGATTAATTCATCATGTGTTCACAGAGATTCACAGGTTTGGATGGGTTCACTGTGGAAGCGTCACCTCAGGTCACCCTCACTGAAATATTCTCTCTATTTTCACCAACAAAACAATCATTTAACCATGACTGAGCAGGTTAATCCAGACTGAGGAGCATCATTAGTAACAGCCGAACCAAGACAACAGTCAAATCCTTCCTTTGTGTCAGAGCACACGTCTTAAATGTCAGGTATGACGGCACGACAGCTTTCTTTTTGATACTTTCATTACCTTTTGAATCATTTTACTGCCGTTCTTGAGTAAAGGGAACCGTTTTGGGCCCACATGTTTGAATTCCAGTGATGTATTTCTTCTGCAGGAAGGATGAACACAGATAAACATGACTGATGCATAAATACAATCAGGACAAAACAATAAATCAGGACATCAGGAGGACTTAGAGATGCGGTTTGAGTAACTTCAACATACCTGTTACCTGTTAGAGGGACCTGTTAGAGGGACCTGTTAGAGGGACCTGTTAGAGGGACCTGTTTGAGGGACCTGTTAGAGGGACCTGTTTGAGGGACCTGTTAGAGGGACCTGTTAGAGGGACCTATTAGAGGGACCTGTTAGAGAGACCTGTTAGAGGAACCTGTTTGAGGGACCTGTTTGAGGGACCTGTTAGAGGGACCTGTTAGAGGGACCTGTTTGAGGGACCTGTTAGAGGGACCTGTTAGAGGAACCTGTTAGAGGGACCTGTTAGAGGGACCTGTTAGAGGGACCTGTTAGAGGAACCTGTTAGAGGGACCTGTTAGAGGGACCTGTTAGAGGGACCTGTTTGAGGGACCTGTTTGAGGGACCTGTTAGAGGGACCTGTTAGAGGGACCTGTTTGAGGGACCTGTTAGAGGGACCTGTAAGAGGGACCTTTTAGAGGGACCTGTTAGAGGGACCTGTTAGAGGGACCTGTTAGAGGGACCTGTTAGAGGAACCTGTTTGAGGGACCTGTTAGAGGGACCTGTTAGAGGGACCTGTGAGGGACCTGTTTGAGGGACCTGTTAGAGGGACCTGTTTGAGGGACCTGTTAGAGGGACCTGCTAAAGGGACCTGTTTGAGGGACCTGTTAGAGGGACCTGTTAGAGGGACCTGTTAGAGGAACCTGTTTGAGGGACCTGTTAGAGGGACCTGTTAGAGGGACCTGTTACAGGAACCTGTTAGAGGGACCTGTTAGAGGGACCTGTTTGAGGGACCTGTTAGAGGGACCTGTTAGAGGGACCTGTTTGAGGAACCTGTTAGAGGGACCTGTTAGAGGAACCTGTTTGAGGGACCTGTTAGAGGGACCTGTTAGAGGGACCTGTGAGGGACCTGTTTGAGGGACCTGTTTGAGGGACCTGTTAGAGGGACCTGTTAGAGGGACCTGTTAGAGGAACCTGTTTGAGGGACCTGTTAGAGGGACCTGTTAGAGGGACCTGTGAGGGACCTGTTTGAGGGACCTGTTTGAGGGACCTGTTAGAGGAACCTGTTTGAGGGACCTGTTAGAGGGACCTGTTAGAGGGACCTGTGAGGGACCTGTTAGAGGGACCTGTTAGAGGAACCTGTTTGAGGGACCTGTTAAAGGGACCTGTTAGAGGGACCTGTGAGGGACCTGTTAGAGGGACCTGTTAGAGGGACCTGTTTGAGGGACCTGTTAAAGGGACCTGTTTGAGGGACCTGTTAGAGGGACCTGTTAGAGGGACCTGTTAGAGGAACCTGTTTGAGGGACCTGTTAGAGGGACCTGTTAGAGGGACCTGTGAGGGACCTGTTTGAGGGACCTGTTAGAGGGACCTGTTTGAGGGACCTGTTAGAGGGACCTGCTAAAGGGACCTGTTTGAGGGACCTGTTAGAGGGACCTGTTAGAGGGACCTGTTAGAGGAACCTGTTTGAGGGACCTGTTAGAGGGACCTGTTTGAGGGACATGTTAGAGGGACCTGTTTGAGGGACCTGTAAGAGGGACCTGTTAGAGGAACCTGTTAGAGGGACCTGTTTGAGGGACCTGTTAGAGGGACCTGTTTGAGGGACCAGTTAGAGGGACCTGTTTGAGGGACCTGTTAGAGGGACCTGTTAGAGGGACCTGTTTGAGGGACCTGTTAGAGGGACCTGTTAGAGGCACCTGTTTGAGGGACCTGTTAGAGGGACCTGTTAAAGGGACCTGTTTGAGGGACCTGTCAGAGGGACCTGTTAGAGGGACCTGTTAGAGGAACCTGTTTGAGGGACCTGTTAGAGGGACCTGTTTGAGGGACCTGTTAGAGGGACCTGTTAGAGGGACCTGTTAGTCATTCAGACTCTAGGATCAGGTCCACTGAATCCAGGGACTGTAAGCTCTCTTTAACCACAGACACTCTTTAACCTTTAGTTAACACACATGCTCACACACACACACACATACTCACACACACACTCACAAGCTGACGTTCTGCTGACTCAGGCTCACCATCATTACCGTCCTACTCGGTTGCCGTGGTGACCACATCATGTGATCAATGGAAGGCTGAGGTGGAGCCATCGAATCCTCGTCTGTTCTGCTTAATTGATTGATTAGAAGCTCTAATGAACGCCGTCCTTAACGAGCCATTAGCTAATTGGCTCAAGTGATAGGACAGTGGAGTGTGTGTGTGTGTGTGTGCACGTGTGTGTGTGTGGAGTTGAAAGGACAGGAGCCAGTGTGTTTCCTCGGCTCTCATTTATTCAGATGACATTAATTTAAAACCAATCGATAAGCAGGACGATTAACCAGAGGAAGGTCAGAGAACTCCATTTCCCATAATGCACCTGTGGTCTGGTTTTTAATACAGGAAGTACATCATTTCAGGTTCAAATATGAGGTATTTTATTTACCAGTAAAGATATGAGGATGAAGATAAAGTAGATTTGACTCTGAGATTAAAAAAACTCCAGATTAAAAAACGACGACTTTAATTCAGAGACGGAGGACATCACATGACCTCTGGATGGGTGGGTTCAGCTTGGCTATATTCTGATTAGAAACTTACTGCTCTGAGTTTTGTGTGTTTGTGTTTTATTTTTGGTCTCAGAGATATAAATGTGTAAACACTCTGCCTGTCCAGGGATTAGTCTGAGCCCAAACCTGATCCACTGGTGGTTTAAAGTTTCCAGAGAGAGAGAGTTTCGGTCTGGTCTACTCTCTGGACAGCCAAAGTTATTTTGATCCATTGCCCCAAAGCTTCTGTTGCCAGCTCCGTTTACAGACACCACCTGGGCATAGTCTCCTCCACCGGGACGTGTCTATCACTTGGTAACAGCCCTCTCTGCGCTCCAATAACCATCTCAGAGGAGAAGCTTTTGGGAGTGCTGGGCCGGGTCTAATCTCTGGACGGCTGCTGTCCCTTATTTTCCTTCTGAGTGTGAAGCGACCTAAATATTTCCATTAATGAAGGAGCGGTTTCGGCCCGGTCTAATCTCTGGAGACGGTGTGTGATTACCTTCCTCAGTCTGATCTGCTGGGACGTGACTCCACCACAACAATAAGAAACTAAGACTGTAAATAAGAATGAAAAAGTCATTAAATGATGAAAATAATAATTACCATGTGGTATTTTTGGAGTTTCCTACAGCTCTGCGCACGCCTCGGTCTAATCTCTGGAGAGCGGCGGTTAATTTCCTCCTGAGGGATTATGGGTATTTTCATCTCCGCAACAAACAGTGAGAGCCTCATTAGCCGCAGCTCAGAGGGGGAGAAGCTTCGGTACAGGCTAATCCCTGGGTGACGGGTCTCTATCTGCGCTCAGCGGGTTAAAGTGGAGCCAGACTCTGAAAGGCGTCCAGGAGCCGAGAACGTTTGAAGATAACTCAACAAATTCATTTTCACCCCCTGACAGCGTCGTTTTCACCAAGAGGAACCAAACTCAGAGTGGAAACTGGAGTTTGAGGAGCGCTGTGAGAAAACAGGATGCGTTCAGGGGTGGATGACTGGAGAGGGGCCACAATCAGGGGCCCCTGAGGGCTTTCCGGTCATATTTGCTGCAGCACTTCACTGACAAAACTCAAGAACTTCAACAAAATGAGTGAATATTTTAAAAGTTTTCATTCAAACTATGGAGCAGTTACAAACAGAACAGAACAGACTGTAAAGAGTGAGCATCAGTGTGAAAATAAAGTCACTGACATCGTTTTCTGCCGGGGTGCAGAAAGTGTTGATTCTGGCGCCCCCCTGAGGACAAAGTAGTTTTTGATATTTTTGTCCCTCTCCTTCTGTTCTCTGTAAACACCTGGATGTGTCCCCCATCAAGCGTCTTTACCTGAGAGCATAAAGAAAGGTGGCCTCAGCTGAGATTCCACCAGGTCTGTGTTCTGTACGTCTCCGTCTGTCCGTCTTCTTTTTACAGTGTGGGTGTTCTTTTACCACTCGGTTTCCGTCTGATTCGGATGTAAAACTGTGAATAAACAGGTGGATTGAAACACACCTGCTGTCGGCTGAAGAGGAGGGAAATTATTCAGACTGATGAAGAGTCAGAGGAGCAGCGAGAGTCTCAGCGGGGAGAGAGAAAGTTTATCAAACAGACGGAAAAGTTTTTATCAAACTGACAAACTGAAGGAAAGCCCTGCAGAAACACACACACACACACACACACACAGATAACAGTATTCCTGAGAGGACAGACAGACAGAGCTGTTATCTGACTTTCTCTCTCTCACACCTCATATCTAGTTTCTTCTTCTCTCCTCTAAAACCTGCTGTTAACGGCGACTCCCCTGACAGCCATCATTTATTCATAACACACACACACACACACACACACACACACACACGTACACACACACACAGGAATAGATTTGAGTCTAAACTCAGACATAACTCCATCTAAAGCCTCTGAGTGATCAGGTGAGGGACATGTATAGTGAGCAGGTGTTCAGACATGACTCTAACTTTTCTCCGTCTTCTTCTTTTGATTAAATTATCATCATTATTTCCTTGATCTCAGATTTCAACAATGATTTTGTAGAATTTTAAAATCAAAGGCAGAATTCTGTCTCCTTTTGTTGTTCTCATGCTGACACCTGATTGGTCAATCCGCCTCAGACTGCAAACTGTAACCTGACACCTCTCTGACTAAAATTAAAACCCTGCTGAACTGCTGGTAGAGACTACATTTAGACTCCAGCGGTAAAAAAGACTAAAGATCATTTTACAGGGAGAGGGAGTAAAAGAGAGCAGACGTCATCTCTCTCTTTGACTCAGGCATCAAACCTTCAACTTGTTTTAAAGCTGAACACAACCTCCTCATTCCCCCGGTGAGGAAGACGAGGACTCTGCTGACGAAGAGGAGACAAACAGCCTGAAGATCTTCAGCTCAGCTCATGAACTTCATCATCAGAGTGACTACCAACAGTTCATAACGGTTGTTGGTTTTGCTCTTCCAGTTGAACGTTCTGTTGACGTTGCCATGGAGACCACAAAGCTAATTATGTTAGCCTAGCTGTCATACTTGCTTGAACAACCGGCTCTTACCAGCCAAAAAGCGACAGAACAAACATACTCAGAGGAGGATTTTTCCTCCTCTCTGAGGTTTTGACACACATAATGAGATGTAATCCTTTTCCTCTCAGCCTGGATCACACACACCGCCCCCTTCTGGATGGGAGGGTTCAGACTTCTTCTTCAGTGAATGAAAGCAGCTTTGATTGGTAGTTTTTATCAGTTTGTATCATCAGAGCGTAAATTATGATAAAATATTCCTTTAATCAGCCTGATGTTTGATAAACTGAACTCTCTGAGGTTATAAAAGCCGTTTGGTCACATGACCATGAAATAAAACTAAACCAAAGAGAAATCAGACTTCAAGAAAACATCAGCAGAATAAAACAGCTGACTGAAGAAATGATGACTGTGTGTGTGTGTGTGTGTGTGTGTGTGTGTGTCCGCTCTTTGTGCAGAGACTCATGACTCATCGCTTCTCAACATTTATGATTAACGGTTAATTTGGGAGAGTGGCTCAATGTGTGTGTGTGTGCGTGTGTGTGTGTGTGTGTGTGACACCTGTAGATGCTGAGTGGGCAACCAGTTAACTGGCAGCACAGTCTGAGTCAGGGCTTTACACACACACACACACACACAGAGCTGTAATCAAATCAGAGTTTAAATCTTAAGAAGCTCGTTTGTCTCTCATTTGTTAACGAGCTGCCAGTCCAATCAAAACACAGCTCTTAGCTCCGCCCACTTTGTTTCCAAACAGTGGACTGATTGGTTGTGATGTCATGATGATTGACAGGTGGTCAGACTTGCCTCAGGTAAACGCCTGATGATCCTAAATGATGCTGATTATTGATCTGCTCTGTGATTTGTTGGGTTTCAGTCCTTCTCTCTGATTGGTTGGTTCTTCAGTGTGATGTCACAGCTTCAAAGACTCTCTGTAAACAGATGAGGAGTATTTGTCAGACTTACTCGGTTTAATCTTCCTGATGAGACTCTTTGGATGCTTTTCATTTCCCTGAAGGAGTCCTGGGGGTGTGTTTTATCCCTCCTGTGAGTGTTTTAACGTCTGAACGTGTCTTTCTGTTTCATCTCTTCCTGTTTTTATTCAGATGAAGGAATAAAGAAGCTCTCTCTTCATGCTCTCCTCCTGTTAACCCATCACTCTTTGTTTCTGTACACATAAAGGCTGCATTAGTTCCATCTACCCTCTGTTTCTGCAGCTTCTCAACCAGTCAGACCTGAACCTCCATCAGACCTGAACCTCCATCAGACCTGAGCCTCCATCAGACCTGAGCCTCCATCAGACCTGAGCCTCCATCAGACCTGAACCTCAATCGGACCTGAACCTCCATCAGACCTGAACCTCCATCAGACCTGAACCTCCATCAGACCTGAACCTCCATCAGACCTGAGCCTCCATCAGACCTGAGCCTAAATCGGACCTGAACCTCCATCAGACCTGAACCTCGATCACACCTGAACCTCGATCAGACCTGAACCACGATTGGACCTGAACCTCGATCAGACCTGAACCTCGATCGGACCTGAACCTCGATCAGAGCTGAGAATGGATCAGACCTGAACCTCGATCGGACCTGAACCTCCATCAGACCTGAACCCCCATCAGACCTGAACCTCGATCGGACCTGAACCTCGATCAGAGCTGAGAATGGATCAGACCTGAACCTCGATCAGAGCTGAGAATGGATCAGACCTGAACCTCGATCGGACCTGAACCTCGATCGGACCTGAACCTTGAACGGACCTGAACCTCGATCAGAGCTGAGAATGGATCAGACCTGAACCTCAATCGGACCTTAACCTCGATCGGACCTGAACCTCGAACGGACCTGAACCTCGAACGGACCTGAACCTCGATCGGACCTGAACCTCGAACGGACCTGAACCTCGATCGGACCTGAACCTCGAACGGACCTGAACCTCGATCGGACCTGAACCTCGAACAGACCTGAACTGGATCAGCTCACACATTCAGACGACTCCAAGCTGTTTGCTCTCTTCTCTGCCCTCCTGGATGATGACTGAAGGAGAAAACATCAGGAGCTTCTCATCCGTCTCTCTGTCCCGCCTCATATCTGTCTGTCCCTCCTTATGTTCATCCGTCTGTCTGTCCCTTCTGGTGCCCGTCTGTCTGCCTGTCTCTCTCTCTGGTGTATTTTAATCATCTGTATTTCCTGAACCTGTGATTGGCTCTCTTTTGTTGCTGCTGCTGATAAGCCGAGCAGAGCCTGGATCATTGTTCTCCATTAATTAGTCTGTACCCCCGCCAGCATCTGACGGCGTGGCGGCGAGGGACCAAATTTAAAGTCACCTTAATAAACAAACAGCCGAGCGTCCGAGTGTCAAAGTCAGACTTTAAAGATGGTCTTTGAGGTTTCTGTTGGACAGGAGTGAACACACAGAGTCCGTCTTCATCATTACACTTTAGTGAAATCACACAAATATACAAACTCAGCAGAAGGCAATGGCAATGGTATAAAAACTGACACAGGCTATTACATGAAGATTCATCATCATCATCATCATCATCATTACATTTGAACTCAGCAGAAATAAAAAATAAAATAAAAACAAGGCAATGGCAAATGGTATCAAAACATGGGCCCTGACTACTTCCTGGAAAGCGCTGTATCAAGGCGACGTGTGTTTCTGCGTTTTCAGGAACAAAAACGGTTTTCCAGGCAGAGTGAATGAACGGCGGCACCGAGGGGCAGCGGGAGGCGGGTCACAACATGTCTGTGGTGGACGGCAGGAAGTGAGCGCTGTGATGTCATCACAGAAACTGTGATGAAGTTTTTCAACAGAGAGAGTAAATTCTAATGCAGAATGTACTGCAGTGGGTACGATGTCCAAACACCTTCATTGGTTGTTTATGGCTTTAAAACTGAAGGTTTCTAAATTTTAAATTTCACCTCTTTAAGTTTCTTTAGTGTTTAGAAAACTGAAGTATGAGACTTCAGCTGGATTTAACTAAGAAATAAAACTTTTATATAAATAACAGACGCCTTAAAAAGTTGATTTATTCAGTCATTAAATTAAATAAAATTTTATGGCCAAAGTTGTCGCACCTTCAGAAAATATTTAAATGCCAACATGACAACAGTTTACAGCTGTCTGTAAAGTCGTACGTTTGATGAAGCCGTCATTATTTACACTTGAACTGTCTTTCAAACGTCACTGAAGGGACAAGATCAGGATAAATTCTGGGTTTCTGATAAATTTTGGTCAATTTAAAGATTTAGTTGATTCCAGCAGCAGCGAATTTTAGAACTATCAACCTCGAAGGATTGGTTGGAACCAAACTAGAAGTCTTGGGGACTTTATTCTAGGATAAGAAAACCAGGACCTGGAACGGATGAGGTCTAGATTACAATCAGGTCCGATAAACTTCCAGCAGATCATATCGTCTCCAGGTCTTCGTTGAAGCTGCTCAAAGTCGTCCTCGGGTCGTGTTCCGATTGGACTCTGGAAGGTTTTTCATGAGGATTTCAGATTTCTGAGTCTAAGAGGATCTTGAGGAACCTAAAGGATCTTTTAATCCTTCAGGTCGACTCTTTGATTGTCGACAGATCCACCCGCTGACTCTATCTGATGACATCACAGCGGACTCATCCTGTCGTCTCTTCGATGAAGCGCCCTGATGTGGATCCCGGTGACCCTGAAGCTCCGCCTTGATGAACAATCCCATCCTGAACTAAGACACAAGATCCAGTGTGAGCGGTGCTTCTCAACCTGCGGCTCCAGGACCCCAAAAGGGACCAAACAGGAGAGGAGTTGGCGAGGTTTGTAGGCGTTGTTTTGAAAACTTTAGGGACTTTGTGGTGCATAAGGTGGATCCTGAGCCGGCTGCGGCCGAGAAGCTCCCGCTCTGAATAATAATTATAATCATAGTAATAATAATAATTATATTATGGTACAATAAAGACATCTGACCCCCCGACCACGCTCAGAGGGGATCCAGTGATTTATGCTGCTGCAGCTATGGTACAATGAAGCTCACTGATTGGCTGACAGTCAACCAACCAACTGTCAGGAGACTGCTGGGTGGGAGGGTAAACTCATCCCCACCCGCCCAGATGACTCACTCCAGGAAACACCAGAGGAGTCGTTCAGAGTAAGCTGTGTGAACGACTCCTCTGACTGTTTTAACGCGAGTGAGGTGAGTCCGATGGACGAATCTAACCAATCAGATCAGTCGATTCAGGTGAACCAATCATCAGACGAATCGATGGATCTGAGCGTGGACCGGATGAGAAACTACCAACGAAAACCTGGACTGGATTCAACATCAGCACAGGACGCTTCAGACGTCTGATGGTTGTTTCCCAGCCTGCACATGTTTTATGAGTGTGTGTGTGCGTGTGTGTGTGTGTGTGTGTGTGTGTGTGTGTGAGCTCGTCTCTCTTTAACGCTGAACAGACTCATAAACTCGTGCACATCCTCCCACAATAAATAAAAACACATCCTAAAAAATAAATTAAAGAAAAGAGGAATTTAAAAATGAATCAATAAATATCTCACCCGCTGGACAACGTTAAACTTTCTGAGCTGTGTGTGTGTGTGTGTGTGTGTGTGTGGACTCTGCAGCTAATTTGTTTTTTGCTCTTTCAGGGATTAGACCCAACCCACCCATCAGTCTCTTTTACCTCCTCCCAGCTGTGTGTGTGTGTGTGTGTGTGTGTGTCTGTGTGAGTGTTTAAAGGTGGTATAATGTGTGTGTGAAGGTCGTCAACAGTCAAACACACTTACACACACTGCTCGCTGTCACCATGGAAAAGCGTTTCATTGTGAATTTGTTTCTCATCCGATGAAACTTAAAGCGGGGGTACTTCTCCAGAGTCTGTCAGGAAACTGATCAATAACAGTAACCAGATCTCCACGAACGTGCCAACATGATCATGTCATCACATGAGGATCTCAGAGCCTCACACACCAAGGTCTGCCCATAGCGCCACCCCTGACAGGCCTCCAGAGGGCTGGCCAATCAGAGTGAGGGGGCTGTGAATCATGTAGAGATACTACGGGTGCATTAGAGGGACAGAATTAAGACTAAAAAAACCCACCATACCCTCTCTTTAATAAGTCTAAACTCCAGAAATGATGAGTTCTGGGGTGCAGTGACGGTCTGAGCCCCTCTCAGGTGAATCCAGGACCGTGATAATCCGTCTGGCAGTCCTGGACCAGGAGCAGCCCCCTTCCTCTCCTTCCTCTCTACGCTCACCGTGCTTCCTCCTCCCTCCTCCGTTGGTTTGATGGATGACGTTGCCTCCGTCTCTTCCTCCCTGATCAGTATTCTCCCTCTCTCCTGCGCTCTGTATTCCAGCAGCGTCTCCTCCTCCTCCTCCTCTCGCTCCAGCATGCAAACAGAAACCTGACCTCCTCTTCTCATCCTAATCTTCCTCTTTACTATTCTAACATTTATGTCTCCTCTTCGTCGCCTCTCTGAATGCTGGAGCCTCCTCCTCCTCCTCCTCTACAGTCCCTGTTTAACATCAATTCTCCTCCTCTCCCCTCGCTCCTCTTCCTCTCTGTTCAGCATGCAGCAGGCGTTTCCTCCTCTTCTACATGCATCATCCTTTCCCTTCCTTTACATCCTCCTCTTGGGATTGCTCATTCCTCCTCTTCCTCACCCTTCAGCATTTTATCACTCCTCCTCCTCCTCCTCCTCCTCCTCCTCCTCCTCCTCGGCTCGCGCTGACAAAAAGGTAAATTCTGATCAAAATGGCCACGAGGAGACGATTAAAGACGACCGGCTGAGTTTTAATGGATTTATCTCTGCTGATGACTTTGACTTTGAGGCGATTTGAGATTTTATTTTGAAAAAGAGATAAAAACCGAGATGTGATCAGAGATTTGAAAGGCGTCTGAGATAAGGATCGGCAGATTTTACACACTGCGACTGTAAAGAAAAAGGTTTTTAATTGAGCCGCAGATAGCATCAGTGATTTAACGCCTGAGTTTCCATTGCAGCAGGAGCACACACCCTCACACACCCTCACACACACGCGCACACACACACAGGTTGGTGAACAGTGGTATTGGTATGGTAGTGGCTTCCCTCCCTCTTCTATAATTAATCATCAAAAGGCAGTCTTTTATCAGGACCCTTCCTCCTCCTCCTCCTCCTCCTCTTCCTCATCCTCGCTCGGATCCTTTTGGCCCCAAAGATTCAAACGACAGTGAAACAACAGCAAGAAAGAAAAGAAAAGGTGCTTTGTAGCTTTATGGCATAGCAGAGAGCCGAGAGAGAGAGAGAGAGAGAGAGAGAGAGAGAGAGAGAGAGAGAGAGAGAGAGAGAGAGAGGCTTCAGCTGTGGTGGAACACTTTCAAACGGCACGCCGACCGTCCTCCGGAGAGCTGAGGGTGTTTCACAAACACTACAGATGGTGTTTCAGTCCCTGCTCAGCCCTCCAGAGGTCTTCAGATAGAGACAACCATACCAATACAGGACCAGATGATGCAGGAATATGAACGGGCGGGCGAGCAAACATTTGCATGCATGTTTGCAAACCATCGAACCGTTTCTGATTTCTCTTCCAACAAATCCAGATTTCCGAGTGAACCAAAGAACGAAAAACACAGCAGGATTACTGAAAACCTGGAAGGACTCAGAGCTGCGCCGCTGAGCAGGAACTCGTCTCTGTGTGTTGGGAAAAGGTCAAACAACCTTGTTGCATGTCTGTTTATCAGATTTATACTTCAAGACTTCAGAACTCAGCCCAAAAAAAGTCTGAACGGACTTCAAAAAGACGTCTCACATGCTCCAAAACAAGGCCTGAGTCTTTCCTAAGGAGTAACGAGAGCGCTGCTGATGGCACAACAAAAATGTTGTGATTCAAGAAACTAAACTCAAACATTTTTTTTTGACTCCATTGAGAGTTTTTTGTTACTCTTTAAGCAGTTTAGTACGGAGTCCTGAAGGTGACACGGGCAGAAAAATAAAAGGTTCTTGTGCACACCAATCACAGACGCACGCCCACGCTGAATTACCGCCCATCACATAACAAACACAAAGGTCAAAGGTCATTTTGACCTTTAAGGTGGGTTGATTGGTTCGTGGCTCTCCAGTGAGCCGTGTTTGTATCTGGTGCACCAGAAACCTTTCTTTTTGATTTTTTTTCTGCTCATGACACTTGAATGGAAGCGACAGCTCAGGTCTGATTTTATCTTAAATCAAGATATTTTATGGACTAGTAAACGAATGGAGCTCATATTAAGTCTGGAAATATTTTGCTACTGGAGGTAAGACAAACACGCAAGATTAGCTTAAGGTTTTTGTGGTGCTGGACTGGGACTGGACTCCTGCAAATGGGTTGTGTAAAGTGAAAATGTTCCACCACAGTAAGTAGAGAAGGAGTGTGAAGGTTGAAGGGTGCAGCCTCAACCCGACGTTTAACACGGTTCATTCAGAGAATCAGAGCTCCTCATGCTGGGCTCAGGTTTCTGAAGCTCGTCTGGTTGGTTGGCGCTCTTTTTTGAGACTCCATGAGGTCATCTTATTTCAGATTTGCGGTTCAGATGGTCGCCTTGTGACAGGCTCTGATATAAAGGTGGAAGCGGTACAGATAATGGATGGATGGGTAAGACTGATTTATATGTTTGAGGCTGAGCCTGCAGCGTGTGAGCTCCAGATTCTCCAACATGAACAGGAGGAGCTCACCAGAACAAAGACCTCCTCTACTGCTTCACCCCCCAAACCTCCAGCCCAGCCCCCCATCGGCTCACCAGACCCCGTCTCTGCACACAAACGTCCAGCTTGACAAAAAAAGCACCAACAACAAGAAGTCCGGTTTGTTCTCCGACGTCACTCCGGTTCAGTCCAGAACAATCCGGTCCTGGTAATGTAAGGACTGGGTTGATTTGGTCTTGGTCCACTTGCTCGTCCCATCTCTCGGCTCCCTCTCTCTCCTCTGACTCTGATGTAGCATAATGTTCAGCTTTATACAAGTTCAGCTCCTTAAAATCCAAACTGTCAGATCCACAGAGTTCTTAGTACATGTTAACATCTCAATATTTCTTTTTTTTCCTTCTTTTTGTTTCTTTTTTATACTTTATCATCATTATTATTATTATTATTATTATTATTATTATCTTTCTTTTTTTGATGTTTACAATTATGGCCACAAGTCTTAAAAGTTCTGCAGTCTGCTCCGGTTCAAACTCCACTCATGGTCGTTTTTCATCCGGGTTTGGTCCGAGTCCGGTCCAGCTCTGACGCGATCCGGTCCGGTCTTTACATGGCACTGGGCTTGTAGCTCTGCACAGTATTTCCCCTGGGCACGGTACGCATGGCGCTGAAAAGCATGGCTGTATGTGGGTTTGAGTGCAAGGTCTGACGATAAAGAGATCTCCAAACAACTAAAATCCAGAACCTCGTGCTTCAAGCGGTTCTGGTCCTGAAAAACGCTGATCAGTCCACTTTCCACGAGTCCTTCATGTCTGAAAATAAAAAGTAAACCTGCTTCTTTACAGACCTCGCCTGTGTGCCTGTGCTGGAATGTATTCAAAACCTAATCTGGATTAATTTGGCGAATCTGACAAATTCCACAGTCTTGATTGGTCGGGCAGTACATTACTAAAGAGTCTTCCTGGCCAATAGGAGGCCAGAGGCCAGCAGGACTGACCAATGATGATGAAGGGTGGGAAGGGAGAAGGAGATGAGACAAGAAGGAAAGGAAAGAGAAGGTAGGAGGTGAGATCTGAGGATAGAAGGAAAGGAAAATAGGATGTAGGGAGGAGAGGATGGGTGTATGGACACAGGAACTGGTCGGTCAGTAGGCATCAGGCTCAGTGTGCTGTGGTACAGAGTGATTGTCCAGAGAAAACATTGAGTGGTCGTTTCCTACAGCAACTTGGAAACTCGTAGATCCTGTCGAGGCTTTGCAAACCGTCCGAGGTCGCGTTAAGTCTTCACGTTTCCTCACTGAGCTGGGATTCCACCATCCGGTCAAGTCATCTGTTTTTGGGACATCACGTTATTTGCTTCCTTTTCTGTCATTAAAGCTTCAAACAGCCTCCTGGATCTTCAGGAGTCCTTCAGTCTCAGTCAAATACTCCAGATGATGACTTCTCAAGAGCTGATCCGGATCTACACTAGGCTGAGGATCCAAAGTGACGACATCAGTGAAGAGGCTCTTACGTCTCTGCAAAGTCTCATCTGACAGTGTGATGCGTGTAGCCCTGATTCATCCAGTCCATGCTGGGGCTCTCATGCTTAAAACCTGATGCAGTTTTACTAAGACCGTCTGAACATGGTTGTAGTTGGTTGCAAACTCTCGACTTGACCTTTTCAGCATCATGAATAGAAACTTAGGATCCAGGCTGCAAATCCTGGAGACAAGTTTTTAAGTTCCCATCAGCTGTTTGGCAAACCGGCCTCAGTCTGAAGTCAGGGTTTGATCCCTGCTCACGTCTGCAGTGACGTAAACCTGACAGGGTTCTGCAATCACAGCGTTTGTTTGTTGCACCGTTCCTTGTTGAAATCCTGTTTTTAAATGTTTCCAAAGTGGTTTGGAAATAATTTCCTGCCCCAAAACCCGCCAAACGGAGGTAGTTGGGGTCCCAGCCAGCCGCTGAATCAGTCTTCAATTTATCAATCGATCAACTATCACAGAAACTGCTGATGGATTGATTGTAAAAAGGGCCGAAGCTGTGGCTGTCAGCTCGGTCCAATGCTGACTGTTCAGAAAACAGTTCAGAAAAACAAAATGCCCTCGCTCCCCGTCCCCCAATCGTCCTCCTTCCCCCACCATCCATCAGTCCATCCATCTGTCCCCTCCTCTCAGCTGCTCCCAGACATCAGGTTGATGGCTTGCTCCAGTTTGTGCCTCAGTTTGTGTTTGCGACAGTATCCATCCCGGTCCAACGCCGTCAGGATCTGCAACCATGGAGAGAAGACGCGTTAAACCACCTAAAGAACATAACTGTGCAACGTCATTCTAACCATGGCACTGAAATCCCTGACACATGGAGCAAAACTTCTTCATACAAGAAAATAAACCGTTGGATGAGCTGAACTGGAGCCTCTGCTCCTTCGCATCAAAATGACCTCGCTGAATTGGGTCAGGCATCTGAAAAGATGCTTCTTTGGGTCTCCATTATTAAAGGTTTAATGGGCACTTCCATTGCAAGCAGCAACCTTTGGTCTTAAAACATGAATCTGATGGTGAAGTATTATAAACTGCAGTTCCTAGAGTGTCCACTTGAGGCTGACTACAGAAACCACATACACAGCGAAATAATAATGGTGTTTCAAATGAATACCTGAAGCCCCTCCCCCCTTGCACTCACCTCTTCCTTGTACTTGTTGATGTAGAAGTAGAGCTCACTGAGCGCGCTCAGTGTGTTGAACTCAGTGCCGTGAAGGCGGGACTGCTCCACCAGGTATGCATCCATGTCCTGATCACTGATACTGGGCATCTTTGAAATGTCCCTGTAGTACCTGAAAACACACACACACACACACACACACACAGAATCAAAACCATGTTTATCGTCGACAAACTAATGTTCTGCTAAAAGGTTCCTTCTCAGAGTGATTTAACTTTGCAGCCAAAAAAACTATCCTAACTCTTTTTCTCTTTCCTGACTCAGTCAGTTACCTTATCACCCATGACAATGCAATAATGAAAGCTAACTAGCATGTTAGCAATGTTTATTTTAACACCTTTTGTTAAATACCAACAACAGATAGCAGGCCAGCAGAGAGTTTTGACAGCTGTCTTGGCTTCCTCTTCAAATGATCAAGAACATAAGCTACATGTCCAGGTAGCTCTTGTAGCTTATTTAGCATGTTAGCTTACAGTAGTGTAATGTAAGGGTTTGTTTGTATGAGGTATCCTGAAGTTAATCATAATGTCATTAAATTAGCATTTCTAGCTAATCTATAATTTTAGTTACCTGTCTGTAGAGATTCAGATGTTTTACCTGTTAGCATGTTAGCTTGTTGTAATGTAATGTTAGGATGCTGGGTTTATCTTATCTAGTGTACAAGCCAGTTTATTACCACCAAGCTCCAGCTGTTGTGCATTACAAGCTGCATAAAAGCTAGTTAGCAAGTTAGTTTTGTCACCACCCAGCTCTAGTAGCTGTGTGTTGAAGTATTTTAGCTAGTTAGCATGTTTGCTACCTCTCCACCCAGCTCTAGTAGCTGTGTGTTGAAGTATTTTAGCTAGTTAGCATGTTTGCTACCTCTCCACCCAGCTCTTGTAGTTGGGGATGTCTTTAGCGTAGAGCAGCTTGTTGGACGGAGAGTCTTTTCCGAGCCGGTGTTCTGACGTGGAGCAGGAGTCCATGAAGGTCTGAGCCACGACGGACAGACAGGCGTCAGTGATGCTGCTCTTATGGATGTCGAAGACGAACTGAGGGTTCTTTATGACGTTCACCCAGAACCTGAGAGGAAGGCTGAGGATACACACAGAGATACACAAATAAACACACACACACACAAATACACACACAGGAGTTAGTCTGTTGGCGTCCTGACTCAGGGAGTGAAAAGTCTCTGTGTTTAGTTTTCTCTCACCAGTTGCTTTTCCAGGTGTGTCGTACGTCCGGGTCGCTGATCTGTCGTTTGTCCGCCTGCTCGTCCAGGAAGTCAAACATGTATTTGATAGCCAATGGGAGAGCGGAACCCCGGTGGGCGGTGCTGAACACAGTCTCAAAGAGGTCATCCACAAACTTCTGCAGCGTCCCCTAGTGGTGGAAGGAAGGAATGAAAGAAAGTTAATTCTAACAGCCCAGTTCAGTGATTTTTGTCAGTTTAGAAGAAAATAAACAAACCAAACACAACACGAGGAACACAAATGTGTTATTTTCTAGTCTTTAACTTCAGCTCAGATTGAAATTTCTTCTAAGATAAAAACAAGAGGTGAGATCATCCTTTCATTTGTCCCACTGCAGGGACGTTTACAGAATTACAGCTGAAACAAGAGAGCGTAAAGTAAAATAAGAACACAGAACATTATAAGTGCAACCAGATAAAAATATGTACAGAACAAGAAATGTGTAAGGAACCAAAACACAAGTTTAACAGAGGTTAAAACTATTTACAGAACAATAACACAGTGGTGAGGTATTACTCACTTAGAGGGTGAAATATAGATTTGCAGAAGATGTTTTTATCGATTTAAATATAAACTACTGTTTATATTTGGATGGATGTGGTTAACCCATTCAGTTATTTACGACACACACAAACCTAAAACAGAGACAACTGAATACAACAAACTGAAATAAAGAGCAAGTAAGAGATAAATCAGACCTGTTATATGGGAAGACATTTTTGTTTTGATGCTGGGAAATACAGAATTTTTAGAGAGCATTTCTTAATCTAATTTATCCAAATCCATCACATGACATGCTGCCATGTTTTTATCAAATAAACGTCTTTTAGAATAGTTTAAAGAAATATGTCAACAGTTCGTCTTTTGTGGCTGGTTTTATCACTTTTTCTGTTACGTAAGTAAAAAAAAACAAAGGTACAGCTTCCCCTCCACCAGTTAGCGTTAACTGAATTAGCAAACATGTTAATGGATGGATGAACAGGAGGACAGACTCACCTTAGTGGCCAGCAGTCTGGTCAGGTAGATCTCAGACACCATCTTGCTTCCTCGGTCGCCTTCTCTCTGATCACTGTGCTCGTGGTTCTTCACCAGGTGCCACAGTTTAGTTCCTGAAGGGACCAAAACACACGTTAGCATCGTGTAGCTAACAGACTTGTAGAGTCTATTTCTTGATGTGTGAATTCTGTCCTTTGATCTCAGGGTTCTACACTGTTTTGCATGCATGCTCCTGATTGGTGGACACTCCTCAGACTACAAACAGGGATCAGTTTAAGTCCTGTACGGTACCTGTCTCCTGGTCCGGGGTGATCATTGGAGCTCTGGATCTCAGACTGTCAGGACTGCTGGACGTCCGGAGTAAAGACTCTGAGGACACAAAGAGAGATAAGGAACCGTCTCCTGGCTGAGAGTTAATGTGTGTGTGTGTGTGTGTGTGTGACTCAGTCTGTGTGTGAGAGGTACCGTATCTGCTCAGGGATCTGGTGAAGGTGAAGGAGTTGGCGATGTTGTAGGCAGAAACCTGCTTCTGGACCAGGGCCACCAGAGAGCCATCTGTTACCTGGCAACACACAACAACACATCAGTCAATCAGCCAATCAGGCGATCGCTCCGTCAATCAGCCGACTAATTATCCATTCAGTCCGCTAACTCAGTCGATTCTTATCCAGAGAACAATCTGGATCCTCTCTGCAGCATGTCACTGCAGGAGCTGATAAGAGCAGGACTTTGTCAGACCGGGTCCGAGCAGAGACGGCTTCATTTAACGCCAAGAGAAGAGTAAATGTTTACGTTAGCGGCTCTGAATCGAAAGAGCGTCGCTGTTATCAAATGTGACTGAAGCTGCAGAGACGTTACGAGACGTTCACACCAGACGTGTCGTCAGAGTTCAAGACACCGGAAAATATCAGCACTCGTTATTTCGAGACACATCCTCCAGGTTGAGCTGCGGCGAGCGCTACCACATGTTCCGTGTGTCTACCTGGTAGTGCGCCAGTGTGTTCAGTCTCTTCCAGTCGCTCTCGATCTTCGTGGTCACGTCTTCGTCCTGCAGGATGATCCTGGTCAGTCGGCCCTGGCGCCACTCTGTCAACACAAACGCAAAGTCAGCATTTATTCCAGCAGCTTCATCCGCCGCAGAAAGTAGTCCCAGATAAATTAGATAATGTAGCCTAAGCTCTGCACTGTGATTGGTTACCGAGGTCCATGTCGTCGGCCTGAGGTCTCTGAGAGAACGGGATCCCTTTGTAGACGGCGTCCAACAGTTTGTCTTTGACCTGAGTCACCGTGTCACAGTTCAACACCTTCACAGGTACCTCAGTCCCCGCCTCACCCTCCGGAGGGATACACATCAGGGTCTGAGAGAGAGAGAGAGAGAGAGAGAGAGAGAGAGAGAGAGAGAGAGAGAGAGAGAGAGAGAGAGAGAGAGAGAGAGGTGAGTTGTTGTTTTGATCTCTGAAAAGTTTGATCCTTCAGTGAATCAGGTCGTTAGAAACTGTGACTATGTTTGAATCTGAAAAAAAATCAAACTGAGACCAAAGAAACATAGAGGTGTGTGTGTGTGTGTGTGTGTGTGTGTGTGCGTGTGTGTGTGTACCAGCTGTTTGTAGTCGATCTGCTGTCTGATGAGTTTGTCTTCGCTCAGAGAGTAGCGAGCCTCTCCGGTGATGGCGTCGATCGGCCCTTTCTCCATCTGCTGCTTTATGGCACAGTACAGCATGAAGAGAGGCTCGCCCGCACACTCCTGAGAGAGAGAGAGAGAGAGAGAGAGAGAGAGAGAGAGAGAGAGAGAGAGAGAGAGAGAGAGAGGGCAAGACATTAAGATTTAACCCAACCGTTTCACTTCCTGCAAACACAAACTAAAACTCTGATCTGATTGGTCACAGTCAGAGCGAGGAAGACGAGCTTAAGAAAGTCAGTCAAGAAGACGAGGAAGAGAAGAGAAGGAAAGGAGGAGAGAAGGAGAGGAGGAGAGAAGGAGAGGAGGAGAGGGAGCTGGATGTTACCTTTAGGAAACGGTGCAGCAGGAAGGTGAACCAGTTGGTCAGCATCTTCTCAGCCACAGACTCAGTCCTGGACACACAGAGGTCAAAGGTCAGGAGGTCAGGGTTCAATCAAGAAGGATAAAAAGCATCATTTAATCAGAGTGTAAAGGTCAGAGGTCAAAGCGGGTCCTGACCTCCTCAGCAGCAGTTTGGGATGGTTTCTGTTCTCCAGGTTCTTCTCGATCAGGTCGGCCAGCAGCTGCTTTAACACCACCGTGGCGTACTCCATCCGGCCCTGAGGACACAGAGCGCCCAGGTGTTAACCCCCAACAAAACAACTTCCTGTAAACATCCATCAGTCAGTGTGAGCGTCAGGTGATTTACCTGCAGGGCGGCCATCAGCAGCGAGGCCACGTTCCCACGGTCCCTCATAGAGAAGGACCTCTGAGCCTCCAGCGTGTGGATGAAGGTGAGCAGGAACATCTTGTTGTTCAACAGCTGACTGAAGAGGCGCAGAGCTTTCTCCACGTTAGCCGGAGACTGAAACACAAACACCGAGAGAGAGAGAGAGAGAGAGAGAGGGAGGGAGAGAGAGAGAGAGAGAGAGAGAGGAAACATATGGTTACAAACTTCAGACACTTCCTTTGCATTCATATCGTGATGTGTTGTTCACGGGACTTGATGAAACGATGAGGTCATCACACAAGGATCTCTGAACTGGTTTATGACACACTGGAGGAGTGGGGCCTCAAACATTAAGGTCTGCCAATAGCTCCAACCCTGACAGGCCTCCAGAGGCTTGGCCAATCAGATGGAAGGGTTTCTCTTATCCCCCTTTTCCACTGATCTGGTGCTGGTGCTCCAGTTCCAGGCTAGTTCCTGGGTCAGCACTGGTTCTTTGTGTTCACTGACAAAGCACCTGCTTAGCCAGCACCAACTCTTTGCTAGGCCAGAGTGGAGCACTGACTACATCAGGGACGGGGGCGGAGTTACTGTGACCAACGATTGTTGGTGGAAAACAGCCATTTTTAAAAAGAAAAGCTGCCGAGCGAGTCGTCTGTTGTTTTGTTGGAGTTTTTCATACCAAACTTCCGGTTTTATGTCACTGTTGGCCGTAAACACGGCAACAAAACAACAACTCTACTCTGGCACGAACTTGATGCTGGCTGCTGAACTGTCCATCGCTGGTGATGCGTTCACTGAACCTTGTAATTCTCATACACACAATGTTTTAGACTGAACTGGATTATTGACGGTTGAGAGGAAAACTGTCTGGATCTGTTATTATCTTCAGTTTCTTTCTGTTTCTTTCTGTTTGTCATGTGTGTCTCTGTGTTTTATGTGTTTCTAATTTCTTTAGGACCTTCGGTTAAATCAAAAATAACCAGATAATAATAAAGTAGAGACTCAGAGACCAGAAACTGTTGGTCTGTAAACCTGTTACTCGTCTCTCTGTGTTATAATGATGCTGAGCTCTGTCTGTCTTATTAAATCTGAACCGGGGGGAGGATTAAAATCTGCAGAACAGCCAAACTTCCCCTGAAATCACAATAAAAAGCTTTCGAGTGGATTAAAGCGAGCAGCAGTGCTCTGAGAACAGGAACTTTCCTCTTCACGGCGAGTCCTCCTCTCAGAGTCTGATCTGCTTCCACACCTCGTCGTCGGGATGTGAGAGTCTGCTTCAGCGGCTCAGAGGCTCACGGCGTCCCGCTGCGCTCGCTTAATTAAAGCTCCACAGACGCACAGAGGACGCTTTCCCTCTCACACCGAGCAGCAGGTTTAAAACACAGCTCAGACTATTTCTGTAATGTTCCCCCTGATTTAATCCTGCAGGTAATGAAGCACAGGTACCCGAGTGTGTGTGAGTGTGTGTGTGTGCCCGTACATCCAGCTCCTTGAGGACGGGGTGTTCTTCGATCCCTGGGAACATCACTCTCATGGTGTACGTGCGGTACTCCAGGAAGGGGATCTTCACTCCGTCCATGTCGTTGGTCAGCTCCTGGATGTCCGTCTGCAGCTCAGCAAACGCTGAAGGACAAACAAAGACTTTAATCAAACCTTTGATGAAACCTTTTCACCACACGTTCACTTCCAGGTCCAGAGAGTCTGAAGACACTCCGGACTCTGTTTCAAACCTACCCTCTTTGCACTCCAGCGCCACCCGGCTCTCCAGGTTGTCCATCTGCAGCTGGAGGCGTTTGAGCGTGCGGTCGGCGTCTCTGGTCTTCCTCTTGTAGGCGATGAGCACGGCGATGATGGCGATGAGGAGAACGCCTCCACCCGCTCCGATGCCAATGATGGCGGGCAGCGTCAGGGCGCTGTCGGAGTAGATATGAAGCGTACCCGGGGAGTACTCCAGACCTCCGACCAGGATCTGAGAGAGAACAGAGATCAACATCAGACCAGCACAGATCCTCTACACTCTGAGTCCAGTAAAGGGGGTCTGGAGGAGTCCTGGTAGCACATCTGGTACCTGTCGCCATGGAGACCACAAAGCTAATGATGTTAGCGTAGCTGTCATACTCGCTCGAATAAACGGCTTTTAACAGCAAGAAATGAAGAAAAAATCGGAGGCTGATTCATCGTGCGGATGTTTTAAAAAGTTTACTCTGAGCCCTGTCGAGCGTTGATGATGTCACACGAGTTGTTTTGAGCTAGCTTGCCTGCGGCGGAGCTGGACTGTTTCGATGGTTTGTTTTAAAGATGGAGGAGGGCTGAGACAACATGATAAACATCTATAAACACAGAAGAAGAAGTTTTTACATGTGAACACGTCGACTTTAACTGTGAGGATCAAAGTCCCTCCTCATGAGAAAAGCCCAGAGTGACAGAGCAGGTGATGAGTAAGAGCCCGGCTCACCTGTGAGGATGAAACACACACACACACACACACACACACACACACAGGTGTGTATATAAACACCACCTGACGCTCGCACACCTGTGCAGCCCGCGGTATCGATCTGATGTCAGCGCTCAACGTGTCGTCTGGATGAATGTTTCATTAAAGCGTTTCCTCTCAGGTTATAAACATCGATTATAAAACAGACGAAGGATCGTTTGAACAAACTGATGAATTAATGATGAAGACGAGACGATGAAGATGAGAGCGAGAGAGAGAGAGAGAGAGAGAGAGAGAGAGAGAGAGAGAGAGAGAGGGAGAGAGAGAGAGAGACACTAACATGACATTAAGGATTGATTTATAATCAATGTTTAAATAATTCATCAATAGTTTGTCCAACAGAACGTCTGTTGATGGCTTCACTGTGTGTGTGTGTGTGTGTGTGTGTGTGTGTGTGTGTGTGTGTGTGTGTGAGACAGAGTGTGTCGCCCTCTGATCTGTGATATCAGACCAATTACCCATGATTCCCTGCTGCTCCACTTAATGACTTTCACCTTTATAATAAAGACCCCCCGCCCTCCTCTCCTCCTCTTTTCTCGTGCTTTCTTTCCTCCTTTCTTTTTAACCTTGTCTCCTTTCCTTCCCTCCTTCTCTACCTCCTTTTTAATTTTGTTTTCTTTCCCTGTTTTGTTTCCTTTCTATCCATCCTTCACATCCTCCATCCTTTCTTTTCCTCCGTTCCTTGTCTCCACCTCGTCAACTACCTCCTTCCTCTCTCTCTTCTGTCCTTCCCCCTTTCCTCCTCTCCTGTCCTCTTCTTCATTTCCATCACTCATTTCCTTCCTTTCCTTGTCTCCTCCTCCTCCCTTCTTCTTCCATTTATCCCTCTCTCCTTCTTTCTTCCATAATGATTTTTCCTTCCTCAATTCTGTTTCTTCCTTTTATCCTTTCCTTCCTTCCTCTCCTTTCCTCATCACCTAACCTTGCATCCTTTCCTCCTTCTTTCCCTCTGTGTCTGTTCCACTTTTTCTTCTTCTAATCAGTCTTTCATGTTGATCCATGCATCTTTGAAATCCTTTACCTGTTCTTTTGACCAATCAGGAACCAGTAACATGTAGAAGTGGGCGGGGCTTAGCTGCTGTCACTCACCAGGACTCTCTGCTCTCCGGTCAGATCCGGCGAATCACAGAGCAGCTGGTTCTCGGACACAGTGAGCAGACAGGGGGACTCTCCGATCAGGACCGTGTAGTTCAGGCGGTTATTCCCCGGAGCCGGAGGGATCAGGTTCTTACCCTGAAACCAGAACCAGAACCAGAACCTTTAACATCCTGAATTTCAAAGTTTTTCAGAGTCAAAGTCGGTCTCTTCTTTCTCTGTTCACCTGTTGGTGTGTTTTTCTTACCTTGAGGATGATGGGGGACCCCGGTTTGACCTCCAGGATCCCAGAGTTCCCCAGAGGGTCAAAGGTGGGGTTGGGGTAGTGGATGAAGGGGGTGGAGTTCAGGACCAGCAGAGAGGAGACCTGAGTAGAAACAGAGCAGCATCATGAGCAGACAGAGTGATCGGCTTTAGAGAAATCACCACCTGTTGTTTATTCTTTCATTTCTCTGATTCCCAAAAATCAGCTCGTCAGAGGTCAGAGGTCAGATGTCTGAGGTCTGAGGTCTGAGGTCTGAGGTCTGAGGTCTGAGGTCTGATGTCTGAGGTCCGAGGTCTGAGGTCAGAGGTCCGAGGTCAGAGGTCAGATGTCAGAGGTCTGAGGTCTGAGGTCACAGGTCTGAGGTCTGAGGTCTGAGGTCAGAGGTCACAGGTCTGAGGTCTGAGGTCTGAGGTCAGAGGTCAGAGGTCTGAGGTCTGAGGTCTGAGGTCAGAGGTCACAGGTCTGAGGTCTGAGGTCAGAGGTCCGAGGTCTGAGGTCAGAGGTCAGAGGTCAGAGGTCAGAGGTCTGAGGTCTGAGGTCCGAGGTCTGAGGTCAGAGGTCAGAGGTCTGAGGTCCGAGGTCTGAGGTCTGATGTCAGAGGTCTGAGGTCTGAGGTCCGAGGTCTGAGGTCAGAGGTCAGAGGTCTGAGGTCTGATGTCTGAGGTCCGAGGTCTGAGGTCAGAGGTCAGAGGTCCGAGGTCAGAAGTCAGAGGGCTGAGGTCTGATGTCAGAGGTCTGAGGTCCGAGGTCCGAGGTCTGAGGTCTGAGGTCTCACGTCAGAGGTTCGAGGTCTGAGGTCTGAGGTCAGAGGTCTGAGGTCCGAGGTCAGAGGTCTCACGTCAGAGGTTTGAGGTCTGAGGTCTGAGGTCTGAGGTCAGAGGTCTGAGGTCAGAGGTCAGAGGTCTGAGGTCAGAGGTCTCACGTCAGAGGTTCGAGGTCTGAGGTCTAAGGTCAGAGGTCTGAGGTCCGAGGTCAGAGGTCTCACGTCAGAGGTTTGAGGTCTGAGGTCAGAGGTCTGAGGTCAGAGGTCTGAGGTCAGAGGTTCGAGGTCTGAGGTCAGAGGTCTGAGGTCCGAGGTCAGAGGTCTCACGTCAGAGGTTTGAGGTCTGAGGTCTGAGGTCTGAGGTCTGAGGTCTGAGGTCAGAGGTCTGAGGTCAGAGGTCAGGCCGGAAAAAAAGCCGGAAAATTTTAGTCAGACAGAGTAACCCTGAGATTACGACTTCTCTCAAGATGTCAGATTTCTTCTGTAAATCTCAGGTTATTTTATTTCATGTTTTAAATGTTTTCAGTCAGTCACATCTCATTCATCAGTCTTCACCCTTTTCTTCACCTACTTCTAAATCTGCCGCATGTGTGTGCGCATGTGTGTGTGTGTGTTACCTGGTCAAAGATAAAGCCGAACTCGTCGGGCCGCAGCGCCCCCTCTGGTGGGTTTGGTTTACTGTAGATCAAACCTGGAGCCAAACAGGTCATGGTGCTGTCGTTCACCACCGTGCAGAACTACAGAGAGAGAGAACGATGGAGGAACAAACTTTAGCTGGTCACAGTTTGAAAATGAAAAAATATGTATCAGAAAAAAAATCTCTAAAACTTCTAAAAACAGTTTGGACGCTGTGAAAAACGATAAAAACTGAATCTGAGAGTTTGTGATTCATCACAGATTTTTGAGTTATTTTGCGTGTCGCTCCTTTAAATAAAGTCAGATCAGTTTTCTTACGTTGTTGGTCTCCACTCCTCCGTACTTGGCTCTGACTTTGGGCTCCTGGATGGTCAGCAGGTTTGTTCCTGTCACTGTAATCACTGTGCTGCCACTACACACACACACACACACACACACACACACACACACACACGTACAGGTTACAGATGTATAGTCTGACCTCAGATGAGGTCTTTCTGGATCGTTCTGGATCCCTTACTTGAGGATGCTCCAGTTGGGCTCGATGCTGCTGATGGTGGGGTCCTCGGTGTAGATGTATCTGATCTCTGAGCTCGTCACCTCGGCCCTGTCAATCATCAGGCGGGTGGGGGCGGGGCCAGAGCCGGACAGGGAGGCGGGAGTTATGCAGATTATTTCCCGATTGGTTCGTCTGGATGAAGGAAGGGGGAGGAGTCAGTGAAAAGATGGCCGTCATACCGGATATCACAGCAGCAAGGAAAAACTTTAACATCCAAGTCCAGGATTATTTTAACGTCACAGAATCAAACATTTAACTTTCAGTGACAGGATGGAAATATTTCACAGATCCAAACTGACTTGACAAACAGACACTCCTCCTTGTCGATGAAGACGGTGACGGCGCTGCCGGCGTC
>CM061151.1:1649893-1837393 GCA_030710495.1 Labroides dimidiatus | reverse complement strand
GCCATACTCAGTCTGGATTTGGAGCGGTGAATGGTGTCAGAGTCTTTTCTCCTGAATTCATCTTTAATAAGTGGATCAAGCTGCGGTGAAGGTAGAGCAGCAGCTCCTGTATTCAGATCTGATGTTCCTGCTCCACCGGTGGAGTCTTTGCAGAGTCATCATGAGACAAAGACGACTGTGGAAACCACGCTAGGTCTTCTTTATCCACCTTTTTCCTGACTACTATAGTTCATCACGATTTCCGGTTTCGCTCTTCCGGTTGAATGTTTTGTTTACGTCGCCATGGAAACCACAAAGCTGATGATGTTAGCCTAGCTGTCATACTCGCTCTAATGACGGACTTTTAAAAGCAATAAAATGACAAAATGAACTTCAATCAGAAGTGGAGTCATAGTGCGGATGTTTTGAATAAAGTTTACCCTGAGCCCTGTCGAGCATTGATGATGTCACACAAGTTGTTTTGAGCTAGCTTGCCTGCGGCGGCAACCGGAAGTCGATAACCGCAGGCGGAAGTCAACTACCACAGGCTTCCGAAGAAACAGGTGGCTCCAGACCTCCTTAGCACAAACAGAGGTTTTACCTCTGCTAACGGTTGCTTGTTTACCTCCGTCTCTAACTGGCTGCTTCGTCTCGATCAGCTGAGTCTGAACTCACAGTTAAAGTCGTCCAATCACAGAAACACACATCTTAACAGGGCAGCAGTGAACCGTTACTCTGTGAGGTCAAATTCATGTTTTCATGAACGGGGTTTGGTGTGTGTGAGGGAGCATGTGTGTGTGTGTAGAGCGGGATGTAACATAAAGCTCTCTCTCTCTCTCTGCAGGGATCCTTTCTGTGCTCGTCTTTCCCCTCTTTGTATTTTTTATAATGGGGTGAATAAATAAAGAGATTATGATGAGAGTCTGACCGTCCTCTGGTAATTCTTCCTCTACGCGCGTGTGTGTGTGTGTGTGTGTGTGTTGGCTGTGACTGACCTGCTGGGATGGAGCTGTGTGATCTGTGTTGTGTGTCACTGTGCGTCTCACTCGCTGTAATTCATGGTGAAGTATTTCCCCCACCGGGACAATAACCTTATTTCCTGTTTCTCTTTTCTTCCCTCTCTCGTCTCTCCTTCTCTTCCTCTTTCTGTCGCCTTTCTCTCTCGCTCTCGCTCCGCTCGCTCCCCCGCTGGGTCTTAATGTCATCGAGCTGCCGGACGCTGTTGGAGCGGGAGTGTGGATATGTCGTCCCCATGGTAACCCCTGCCCAGTCGCCAGGCCCGCCGCCATGGGGTCAGAGGTGCCTGGCAACAGCGGAGGGACTGACTGTGTGTGTGTGTGTGTGAGTGTGTGTGTCAGGCTTTTCTTCTTCTGCTGAAAGCTGGAGTGTGTTCAGCTGCTTTCGGTCCAAAGCTGCGTTCAGAGCCGCGCTGACCGGGCTGCAAAATGTCAACGGGAGTTCTGCTGCGTCGCCTAAAAAACCTCGTTTAAACGTCTCTGAAAAGAAAAACCTGGAAACCCAGAATCACGAAACCAAACCCTGATCAGTACACCGTGATCCTGACCTACACTCAGACCCAGATCCCTAAAGATCAGAGAGCTGACAGAGGAGACCAAAAGAGAAAGGTGGGTTAAAGATGAAGCAAAGGTGATAAAAAGCAAAGTGAAGAAGAAGAAGAAGAAGACGTCGCCTGGGGGCAGAGATGGAGGGATGGATGAAGAGAGGGATTAAAGAGGAGAAAAGGAGGGGGGAGGTGTGGAAAAAAAGAGAGCATTCACCATCCTGTGTCTGCTCACATCAGACTCTCATCGATCAGCTCTCTGCCTTCACATGTGAACCTCCACATGTGACCATCCATCCGTGTACGACGCACAGAAACACACACGCACGTCTGCACTGATAGGAATCGATCCAGAAGGAAAGTCGGAGCGGGATCACGATTAAAAATAGAAGACAAAGGACGTCTCACAGATCTGGGCTCAGCAGATGCTAGCTGGTGATGCTAAGCTAATCCATCCACAGGCATCTTTCTGATGTGAGACGGACGATGAACAGTAAAAAAGACAGAACGTTATAATACTACACTGTAAAATATAACACACACACAGAATGGACGGACAGACTGAGACCATAAATGTTGAACTGCTCCTTTAAACACAGCAGCTTCCTGTCCACCAGATGTTCCACACACACTCTCTAAACCAGCCCACATCTGATCAAATCCACATCAGACTGTAAATCCTGCCCCTGTCTGCTGAGACCGGCTCTGACACAGGGCTTTTATTTTGAAGACTAACCCCTGCCTGTGTGTGTGTGTGTGTGTGTGTGAGAGAGAGACAGAGAGTGTGTGTGTGCTGCTGTACTAAATGGCCAATTTCCTCTGGGAGTAGTAACTTAATTAAATACAGACACACACACACATTCTGACCATCTGTATGAATGTGTGTGTGTGTGTGTGTGTGTGCTGCTGTCTGCATTAAGTAGTGGTATGCCACTGAATAACACATGTGTGTGTTTGTGTGTGTGTGTGTGTGATGCGTCTTCAGGGCGGGCTCAATGACAGGAAGACAGATGAAGGACAGGAAATGAGAGCAAGCAGACGGACAACAGTTACTCTATGTGTGTGTGTGTGTGTGTGTGTGTGTGTGTGTGTGTGTGTGTGTGTGTATGTGTGTGTGTGTGTGTGTGTGTGTGTGTTATTTGAATCCCAGTCAGACACATCAGTACTCTCTGTCCACCTGCAGCCTGACCTATGACCCCTGAATGTCACAGGGTCAGGCACACACACACACACACACACACACACACACACTGACACACACACACACACACACACACACACACACACACACACACACACTCCCCTGGGTTACCAGGACAAACAGCCTAAAACAGGCTCTCGGGGGGTCAAAGTTGAAAGGACTAGTGCATGCTGGGTAGTGTAGTTCTTACCGAGGTGTTCTGGCACTGGATGCAGGAGGAGTTGAAGCGCACAGCGGGGATGCGTTGGACCTTCCCCTGGATGTTGAACACACACTCGTAGTTCTTCTGACCCGACTGAGGCTGGGGGAGGTTACGGGCTCGCAACGTGATTGGTCGAACCATGCCGGCCGGGACCAGGATGTCTGAAGTGGGGAGGATCTGAGGGCAGCCCTGCAGAGACACAGACAGACAGACAGACAGACGGAGGTTTATCACACATTCAGTCCTGGGTTTAGTTTTTCAACTCTGGAACAGATAAAGTCTCTAACTCCTCCGTCCACTGGCTCCGCCTGGATCAGTTTCCTGTTTTTTGTATCAGAAATGAGCGGGCGGCGAGCCGCTAAAGAGGCTAAAGATGTGGGCAGGTGTCTCTGAGGTGACAGCGAGCAGAAACACTTAAAGATTACACAGAGACACTTCATCCACCGTTTCCATGAATTATTGATAAAACAGCTTTAAATGCAGAAGCTTCAGAAATGATTCATGTCGACCTTTTTCTTCCCTGAGCTCAGTGACCTGTGGTCTGAATGTCTGGAGGCTTTTATTCTCATCTGAAACCGCAGCACGGTTACGAAGCAGGCCTGTTCAATCTGTTCAACACACAGAATATAATCTTCAGATGTCACACACTGGGACACAAACAGTCTGACAGGCTGCTGTCCAGATCCTACTTTAGTCACCATGTTGTGAACATTTCTTACCAAACACAAAAAAACCCTAAAAAACATTTTATTTCAAACTTTCTTGGTCTGACTTGATGTGTTGAGCTGGTTCAATGAAACAGTTTCAGCTTCTTGTAATTATCCTGAAACATGAGGCTGTGTCTGGACTGGTCAGAGGAAAGGGTTTTCATCTACAATCATTCAATATGCAGACGACTCTCAGCTCTACATCAGTGTCACCAAACTACCTGTTTGCACCTCTTTTTCCCATCACCTGTTTCTGGTGATTAATGTCTGGATGAGTCCAAAGATTTTAAAGTTGAACAGAGATAGAACCAAACTCTTTTCAAGGAGCCTGAGCAGCCAACCAGACGGACGAAAAACCAAGCTGGGGGGTTTATTAATCAGGTTAAACCAAACGTATCAAATCTGATGTGCTTCTAGATTTCACATTTAAGTTCTAGTGCTGGTTTCACAGAAGGATCCAAACTTTCTCTTATCATCTCAGATGAACTGACTTATACTGCTTTGCCCCAAAAGTCGAGGAAAAAACGTAGCTGCCTGAGTTTATTGTATTTAGTATTTAGTTTGTATAATGTCGTATATGTTGTGTTATCTTAATTTATTTTGTTTTGTTTTGTTTGTTTTTTTTGTTGTTTTTTTCCCTCTTTTTTTTTTTCTTCTTCTGTTCGATCACCTGCCTTAGGACAACGGATGAAAATTAGCTATTGTGCTAACTCCGGCACATTTACAATGAAGTGTATAACGAAATTGTTAATTAAAGTGCACTGTCCTAATTAAATAAATGAATAAATAAAAATAAAATAAATAAAATAAATAAAGCAAATAAATAAATAAATAAATAAAACTGACCACATGACTCTACATCCTCAAATTCTGCTCTGACTTCCTGCTTCTTTGAGAACAGATTTTAAAGCTCTACATGACCTCACTCCTCAAAACATCACAGATTGTCTTTTATTTTATGTTTATAAAGATCAAGGCCCCCTTTACACAATGTTTCACTCAAAAACGCAGCGATAAAAATCTGCGTTCACGTGGAAATGACTGAAAACACTGCAGAATAGACTGAATCTGAAACAGATTTTTGAAGCAAAACAGCCAAAGCAGCCATATTGGAAATGAGGCGGGCTTTTAGTCTCAGTAACAGCCATAGGACACCCGGCAATTACTTGAGCTAAGCTGTGCCGCTGATTGGACGAACTGGTGATTTTAATATCTTCTAAAATGCTGAGTTAGGAATAAATTCACCCCCTGTACAGTGCGTGCCGTTAGCAAAATTAGTGATTCAGACAGGAGACATTTTTTGTAGCAGGCTGTAAACATGTTTATTTCTGCTGTGAAAATGGCTTTTTTTTTAGGCTTGGCAGACTCAGGCGGACACTCGACAAACTGCAGATTTTAGCAGACATTAGCATCGTCTCATGTTTTCAGACCGGAGGTCGCCTCTTGGTCTTATATTACTGGTTTAATTTGAGTCTCTTTGCTCTGATGTTTGAAAGCTGCTGTGTGGGTCAGCTTCACTCCAGTTTCTCTCACATGAGCTCGTCTTTGGAGCTCTGCCCTCCCCAAATTTCCCAGAGTAGCTTGTTCGCAGATGTCCCTCACAGCGTGAGGTCTGCCCTGTCAGATGAAGCACGCTGTGGGTGGGGGGAGATGAGTCTCAGGAGGCGGGACACGACCTCAAATCAAGCTGCTGAACAGACAGGATGATGTTTACGACGCCATGGAGGACGAGAGAGCTACGCTACCACCACAGTTTTATATCAACGATACGAGATGAAAGTATCATGACACTGGTCACATGACATGAACCTCACACACACACACACATGTCCCAGCCCCCACTCGTGAATTCTCCTGCTGTGTTCTCACTTCGGCTAATCCTAACTTCAGGCTGAAGGAGCCGGTACGGTTCAGGAGCAGATCTCAGCGGTCTGCGTTCACACACGCTGCTCAAACCAACACTTCAGGACGTTTCAGGAGTGTGTTTGTATTCACAGCTTCACTGGGCCCGTTTGTGTTTCTACACAGGGCAGATATCAGCTTTCTGGAAACGTTATTACAGATTATAATGAATGAGTATTAAAAATTCTGCAACAGCCTGTGTGTGTTATGTCACACACAAACACACACACACACACACACACACACAGATCCGACGGAGGCAGATAGCTTATCACAGTCTGTCATCGGTGGGACACAGTCGGAGTGAGAGTGTTCAGTAATGGACAGCTGGTGACAGATCCCAGCTTTGAACTTCCTCAGGCTTCTGGAAACACACACACACACACACACACACACACACACACACACACACACACGCACGCTCTCACTGCGCTCTCAGTGGGGTGACACCTTTATTAACGAGCGTCACCGCGGTAATTAATTGCCTTGTGACTGACAGGAAAGACCGTTAGCTCCACAGGAAGGGGAGCAGAGCACAGCGGACACCAGCAGCGCCTGTGTGTGTGTGTGAGAGAGAGAGAGCGTGTGTGAGTGTGTGTGTGTGTGTGTGTGTGTGTTAAACCCACTTTCAGGGACACACTTCAGACTAAAGACCTGCTAATTGGGGTCTTCTGGTCCAGTGAGGACAAAGAGGGGTGTTTCCTCCTTGGAGAGCTGGTTTCTGGGGTCAGAGGTGGAGGTTTGGATCTGTGGGTCCGTTAACAGCGTTTAAAGCTTCCTGTTTTGTTTTTTTGTATTGTTTGTTTTTTATAGTGTATTATTTTAGGCAGACAGGTTTCAGGTCTGGAGACAGCTCCAGAACAAAGTGTCACACAGACTGTGAACCGATTCAAAGTCATCAAACTTGTTTTCCTGACTGGACGCAGCCGGTAAATAAATCTATTTTTTGCACGTCGACTCGGCCGCCTCACAGATAAACATCTTTTCTTTTCTGCTGCTCAAACAATAAAAGGAAATGTGCGTATTTTCAGTTAAATCATGACTCCTCCTGCAGCAGCCCCGTCTCTTATCTCTGCTTTCTGCTGACAGATGTGTTTTATTTTCAGCCGCTGATGAACGATAAAAAAACAGCCTCTGCTGCTCTGTTATTAGAGGGCTTTTATTCTGAAAGAGACCCTGAAAGGAGAGGGTGAGAAAATAATAGAAAATATATCCAGCCACCTCTCTCTCTCTCTTTCACACTCCTTCCCTCCTCTCCTCTCTCTCCTCTCTCTTTATTCTGTCTAATTGCCTCATAATCAACATTAATTGCTGTGATTGGACGCCTTCACGTCAATTAAGTGGCCATTCATCACCCATTAACCAATTAGCCAATCAGAGGTTGTTACTGTCACCCTGTAATGACACCAAGCACCAATCATGTCAGTGAGACGCACAAAGAAGTGATCCTCCCTCTCTCTCTCTCTCTCTCTCTCTCTCTCTCTCTCCGTTAACGAGATAACGAGCAGAGTGTGAGCACCTCGTTAACACACGCCGCAGTCATCTGTTACCTCTGAGAGGTGTAGTCTATGTTCTGTTTACTGTCATGTTACATTTTAAACCGTCCCTGCTGTAAATATGAGCTTCGCCCGTTCAGCTCCATCAGTCCGACATTAATCAGAGCCTCTCTTAAAGAGACAGTATCCTGCTTTCCCATATCAAGTCACAACGCTGGATGTTCAGTCTGAGCGCGTGCAGGTTTTCAAATCTCTACATATTCATATGTGATCAAAGACATTGAACATTCTAGAAGCTCATTGGTGGAGCAGCAACATAAAGGCCCTGTAGAGCTTTAAAAACAAGAACAAGGACTTTAACATCAATTCTTAAAGAAACAGGAGCCAGAGCAGAGTTTGAAGGATGATCTAAGGCTTCAACAAAACACCAGGCAGACGTCTGTCTAACATGAGTCTGGTTCTGTCTGAGGTTTCTACCTGTTAAAGGGAAGTTTTTCCTCTCCATTCTAACTTGCTGAATGCTGTGAGATCAGACTTCTTATCTTGTCTCGATGTTGGGTTTCTGTTAATAACATTTATTATCATTTCCAGGTCTAGACCTGTTAACGCGTCTTGAAATAATGTTTGTTATGAATTGGCGTTATATAAATAAAGATTGAAGATTGACACCAGGGAGAGAAAAATGGAGATTTTACTGAGCTGTAGATCATGGAAAGATTCTACGGGGGCACCAGAGGGACAGAATTAAGACTCAAAAAGCACAACACCCCCTCTTTTTATTTGTTTCATTAATTTCTGTTGTTGCTTGTTTGGCGTTAAAGCAGAAATTACATGAACACAACATTTGTTTATTTATACATTTATTCACATCAACGTGTGTAAACGGGCCTTAATGTTGAGAGTGACCTGGGATATCATGTTCCTATGAGTTTTTTTCAAACTACCTGAGGGAAATGTACAAGTAAAAGACCAACATTTGAAAAAGATACTGTTGGTCGCTGCAAAGAAGTCTATTACGAGGAAGTGGGGGAAAGTAAACCCACCAACCCAAGAACAATTGAGCTTGAGACAGTCGAGGAAATTTTCGTAATGGAAAAGACGACACATAGACTGAGATTACAAGAAACACAGATGGACGACAACTTGGAGAGATGGAGATCGTTCAGGACAAAATCGTGCGACACAACAACAAAAAAATAAAGAAACTTATTAGTTATCCAAGGAAGAAGATTTCTGGAGGATGGACCCCAAACAACCTGTGTTGAACTGGATTTATTTGTGTGTATTTTTTTTCCTTGATATGGGACACCGAGTTCAGTGGTGGGCCGAATGTTTTCAAAATGTGCAAATAATCAATAAAAATTAAAGTAATAAAAAAAAATGTTGAGAGTGACCAAAATAAACGAAACATTTTAAACTGAAACAGACGAAGAGGTGGAGCTGAGACCGAGCCTGACGGATGAACCACACGAAACTGAACTTAGACCCTGGTTCCTGTTGTGGCAACATACCCAGTTCCTCAACTGGTTCCTAGTTCATGGTGAAAGTTCCTGCTCAGAAAGCTGAAACTGAACAAAGAACCGTTCAGAGACACGTTCCTTTCTGCATGTTTCAGACCCTGATTCTGGACTCTCTACGTCCCAGCAGGTCTGAGTCTGAACCTGTCCATGAAGACTGAACGTCACCTGAAGGTTCAAACAGACTTTAGAGAATAAAGAGCAAATAAAAACATTTAAAGACCAGTTTTTCCATCCGCACTCTTTGATTCTGGTTCATCTCCCCATCCATCATCTCAGCATCAGATGCAGATCCTTAAATCACGACGCGGTCCTTGAACGCATCAGCAAAGACGATTTCAAACAGTGTGTGTATGTGTGTGTGTGTGTGCCCTTCACTGTTGACCTGAAGCTTTACTGTTGTTTACTGAACCATGTAATGACAGAGAGAGAGCAGCTCTGACCTTCATCCCTGCTCGCTCTCCTCAGGCTCACTCCCTCCTTCAAGACCATAAAGAGCTCGAGGACCAGACGCTAAAACACAACGATGAAGCTAAAGCCAGACACTTCACTGTGTTTACAGTTTATAAATCTGATGCACGTGTTTTACTGTACTTTTTACTGTTTAAACGTTTTGTTTGTTGTGATAAATTTAAATTTATTTCAGACTGAAATGATTTAAGAATATTTATTTTTGGACCGTTTCTGATTGGACGGAGCGCTCACAGAAGTCTGAAGAACTTTAGGCCCTGAGTTTTGGCTGCAAGGATCATTTTTGCCCATCTGATGGTCACATTACAGCCTGCGAGGCAAAAACAGGGTGGAACTTAACAGGCGGTAGAGCGTGTGTGTGTGTGTGTGTGTGTGTGTGTGTGTTGCTGTGTGTGTGTGTGTGTACCTCCATGTTGCTGACCCGCCCCTCCTGAAACGAGCAGTCCTGCAGGTTGTTGGTGCAGATGTGACGATATTTACACCAATGACACGGGAACATGCTGCTGACACACGAGGTGCACCTGAGAGACGAAAAGAAGGGCGGAAAAAAAAAAACACACGTTAGAGGAGAGCATGTTCGAAACGTCGCTCAAAGGTTCAGAGTTAAAAACGTAGGATTTGTCGGGACTACTTTCAGCGGCGTATTGATCCACACACAGGCTGTGGTGAGATTCTGTGTGAAGACTGAGAGTTGGTACCTGAGTAAACCTGAGCAGGTGTTTACAGAGATGAAAGACGTGTGTGTGTGTGTGTGTGTGTGTGAGTGTGTTTGTGTGTGTGTGTGTGTATGTGTCCTGAGGCTATCCCCAACAGCATGTTTTCAGATCTTAAATGCTTTCAGGAGGACACGGAGATCGATTCAGACCTGCGCCCTCCTCCTCCTCCTCCTCCTCCTCCTCCTCTCCTGTTTTTAACTCATAAAAAACTGATGGAAAAAGAGAAAGGAGACAAGGAAAGGAGGCAAGGCAAGGAGGCAAGAGAAGAAGGTGAGAAAGGTGGCAAGGGAAAGGAGACGAGAAAGAGGTGAGAGAAGGAGGCAAGAGAAGGAGGTGAGAGAAGGAGGTGAGAAAAGGAGGTGAGAGAAGGAGGCAAGAGAAGGAGTTGAGAGGAGGAGGTGAAAGAAGGAAGTGAGGGAAGTAGGCGAGGGAAGGAGGCGAGGAAGGAGGTGAGAGAAGGAGGCGAGAGAATGAGGTGAGAGAAGGAGGTGAGAAAAGGAGGTAAGAGAAGGAGATGAGGGAGAAGGCAAGGGAAGAAGGCAAGAAAATGAGGTGAGAGAAGGAGGCAAAAGAGGGAGGTGAGAAAAGGAGGTGAGAGAAGGAGGCAAGAGAAGGAGGCAAGAAGAGGTGAGAGAAGGAGGTGAGAGAAGGAGGTGAGAGAAAGAGGTGAAAGAAGGAAGCAAGAGAAGGAGATGAGAGGAGGAGGTGAAAGAAGGAAGTGAGAAAAGGAGGTGATGGAAAGAGGTGGGAGAAGGAGATGAGGGAACAGGGCAAGAGATGAAGGCGAGAAAATGAGGTGAGAGAATGAGGCGAGGGAAGGAGGCTAGGAAAGGAGGCAAGGGAAGGAGGTGAGAGAAGAAGGTGAGAAAAGGAGGTGAGGGAAGGAGGCAAGAGAAGGAGGCAAGAAGAGGTGAGAGAAGGAGTTGAGAGAAGGAGGCAAGACAGAGTTGAGAGAAGGAGGGGAGAAAAGGAGTTGAGGGAAGGAGGCGAGAGAAGGAGGCAAGGGAAGGAGGCAAGAAGAGGTGAGAGAAGGAGTTGAGAGAACGAGGTCAGAGAAGGAGCTGAGAAAAGGAGATGAGGGAAGAAGGCTAGGGAAGAAGGTGAGAAATTAAGGCGAGAGAAGGAGGCGAGGGAAGGAGGCAAGAGAAGGAGGTGAGTGAAGGAGGTGAGGGAAGGAGGCGAGGGAAGCAGGAGTCAGGAGAGGAGACTTACGAGTTGAGCACTGAGCAGTTGTAGAAGAGGAAGTTGGTGGTGATGAACTGGTGTCCGGTCTCTGTGGAGCGCAGACTCAGCTGGACGACACGTTTCTCACCTGAAGACAAAAACCAGGATGTTGATTCATTACAGGAGCACACTGATGACCTCCATCATTAACACTGAGGAGCGTGTGTGTGTGTGAGTGTGTTTTACCGTAGGTGTGTGTTTGTGTTGGCAGGTCCCTCAGTGACGGTGACAGACACATCACCTGACCTTTCCCCAGCACCTCTCCAGCTGACTCACTCAGGCCCTCGAACACACAGGACACGCCCCCCGACAGATCCGGGACGTTCTGCATATCAATAGTTAGCTAATGAGAGAGAGAGAGAGAGAGAGAGAGAGAGAGAGAGAGAGAGAGAGAGAGAGAGAGAGAGAGGTGTTTATCCATGCTACATGGCGGCGGTTCAGGTCATGCTATCGTCAGTGCGCCCTCACTGTACCTGTGTGGCGGGGGAGGTGACGGACATGTTGCTCGGGGTCACAGAGATGTCCACACATTGGTCCAGCCGGGTGTTGAAATGCTGAGGCTCCTCCCACTTGTCACATGCTTCCTGTCTGGAACACCTGCAGGGGTCAAAGGTCACCACAGGGTCAGAGAACTGAACACACACAGACGACCTGCTGAGGGTCGAGCAGGAAGTGATGTCTGGGGTAACTAACTGCAGTTCTCTGAGTGTCCACTAGAGGCTGTGTGCAGAGACCAAACACACACACACACACAGATTCCTATAATTAACATATCTTTAGTTGCATCTGTCTGAACATTTTATTAAATCAAACTGATTAAACTTTCACAGATCTTTCTTATTCTGAAGTTCTTCTAAAACAAAAACTTAATTTTTTTTAGACTGTTTTATGTTTTTGTAATTTTTTTCCATCATTAAAGTTTAATTTGATTCATATTTCTCATATCCAGTCATCAGACTGAGTGAGTGACGAGCTGTTTACAGCTAATGAACGACAGATGGACAAAAAGAACAACCGTAACACACTCACTCACACACACACACACACACACACACACACACACACACACACACAGATATTGACAGTATAGAAAAACACCCGCTGATCTGTGAGGAGAAGATTCTTCAACAACATCTGGACCTTTCAGAATAAAGACGACTCTTCTTAGAGGCTTTTACTTTGAAGGGGAAGTTGATTGAAAGTCATCCAGAGGAACTTCCTCCACCTGCCTGGACGCAGGAACATCAAACGCTGACGGCTCAAACACCACAGAGAGCGCGTGTGTGTGTGTGTGTGTGGACATTTATAGTAACATTAATGACGCCTCAGGGGAACACACACCCTCTCTCACACACACACACACACGCACACACTCTGTGTTGGTTGATGTGTGTTTAGCACATATATATGTCTTTGTTTCATCAGATCGCTCTCTCCTCTCTGCGGTGAGAACAAAGTCGTGAATAAATGATCTCAGACGTTTCTGTTCGTCTCTTTATTTCAGGAAACTTTTCGCTCTGCTTGTTTTTCAATCTCTGCTGGTTCGTCTGGATTATATTCTCCTCTCTTCATGTCTGTGTTATAAAAGCAGGCGTGGTTCTGCTCACGGTTTAAAAACACTCATCATTTCTGGCTGAATGAAAGTCTTGTGTAAATGTTTGCCTCGGTGCTTTTGTACGTTTTTGCTTTGTTTCCTTTTATCGATCGTTTAAATTATTCTGCTCAGGTAGCATCACAGCATCATCATTTTCAATGTTGACACCAGAAATCAAACTAAACCGGCGACTTCCCACAGAACGTTGAGTAGATTTCTGTTTTTAAAGCTCCTGTGAGTGACTCCTGGGTCGTGTTGATTTTGGCGCCCCCTGTGGCAGAAGTCCTCCAACTCTAAGCTGACATATCCCGACCTTTTTTCATTCATTTCAAGTCTGGATTTAATTTCAGTGTCGGCTCTGAGCTGTTGTGGCAGATGTGCAGATGCGTCCACGTCACTCTGCAGTTCTCCTCCTCATCACATGGGGGCGACGTGGTCTGTAGGTTTTCTGTTTCCTCACAGTGACTCTGAGCGTGCTCTGTTATCCTGAAGCTGAAACGTGTTTGTGTTTATCAAACAGAAACTGTTAAAGGAAGGACAGAGACGAGACCACCACGAGGAGAGGAAGTGTACAAACGATGTGCGACACGCTCAGCGGACCAATCACAGGGCTTGATGTTGTTTTGATGTGTAGTTACATATGGAAGGCATCGTGATATCAAAAGAGCTCATTCTTTGATAACTGTATTAGCATTAGCATTAGCCTCTCTCTCTCATACACACACACACACACACACAGAAATTTGACTAAACCTCCTGCTGCTGACTCCTGATTGGCTGACTTCCAGATCTGAGATCACATGTCAACACGGGACAAAAATACTTCAAGTTGACTGACACACACACACACACACTCCCTGTAGAATGGGTGACATCATCTCTGACATCCTGAACTTCCTCTCCCTGGAGTTGATTGGACAACAGCCGACCAATCAGAGCCCCTGAGATCCAAACAGGTGTTGTGACTTACAGACGATCAACTCAACACACACAGCTGTCAGATATAAACATATGTGTGTGTGTGTGTGTGTGTGTGTGTGTGTGTGTGTGTGTGTGCAGGTCTTACTTGTTAAAGAGGACACACCAACCGCAGTGAGGATCACCTGAACCCAGACAGTCTGAACAGGTGCTGTACTGCTCACAGCTCTCCACGGGGAGTCTGCTCACCTGAAACACACACACACACACACATAAAAAAAAACACACACACACACACACGTTAATGTGCCGTCACACTTCGACATCTCTCTGTATCGGTGTCTGAGTTTGATCTGAGAGTTCTCTCCTCCACCGTAAACAAAGACGACCGCGTGGGAAAAAACTCAGCGTGAGGAGGAAACAACAAAGACGTCACAGGAAGATGAAAGAGTCGGACCTCGAGTTCAGACTCCGAACGTAAAAATACAAACGCTGGAAAAAAAAAGAAAGATCTTTAGGCTCGTTAAAAGTTAGAGATGTGGAAAAACAGATTTTAAAACTTCTCTGTGATTCAAATCGAGAAATGTTTTGCGAAATCTAAAATAACTTTGTAAGAAGAAAAAATGTTGATTTGATGTCAAAATATGAGAAGAAGAAATCGAACAGATCTGTTAAAAAAAACCAGATCATCCTGTTAAAAGATCATAAAAAACAACAACAACAAAAACTCTATGATAAAAAACTTCTCTGATGTAAAGAGGAAGAAAAGGAGCTTTATTAGGGACTACTTTCAGTGGCGGATGGATACCGAGCTCCGATGAGCGTTGGAGACAGCAAGAGGAGACCTTAGACCGAAAACAAATCAGAGAAACCAACAAAATGTGAAACATTTTCATCTTTAAAATCCAAAACAGACACAAAGGACGAAAATTCACAGGAACATGATCCTCTGACGCTTTAAAGATTCACAATTCATCAGTTTATACCTCGCTTTAAACATTAAATCATCTCCAGATTGATTTTACGGCTGCATGACCACAATGCAAGGCTCCACCGTGTGTGTGTGTGTGTGTGTGTTATCTCTGTGTGGTTTGGTGGTTTTCCCACTGACAGTAACACAGCCCGAGGCCTGTGTGTAACACATTTGTCTTGGTTTTGCAGACAGTTAGTCAGTGTGTATGTGTGTGTGTTGAATCATTTACCCAGCAGTCATTGCAGCAGGGAGACAGTAAACACAGAGAAACACAGTGGACACTCTGTCCGTCTCTGTCTCATTCAGAAGTTCACACATGAATACATTCATTGTCTCACAGACACACACACACACACACACACACACACACACACACACACACACACACACACACACACACACACACACACTCAGTCCTGTCTCCTCTCTGACCTCATTATCTTTTTTTTTTTGGAGGAAACAGTGACTCTGGATCTCCCTCCTGCTCTCATTTAAAATTGCTGATGTGTCAGTTTTTATTCTCCTCACTGACGAGTCTGAAGCGCTAACAGACGGTCTGCTCACTGTGACGACTCCAACAAAGACGACTTTAACAGAGAAAAACTCTATCAAATGACCTCAACAAAAACGACTCAACACAGACGACTTCATCACAGACGACTTCAACAGACGACTTCAACACAAACAAATTATCACAGACGACTTCAACACAGACAACTCCAACACAGAAGACTTCAACACAGACGACTTTAACAAAGAATAACTCCATCAAAATGACCCCAACAAAAACGACTCGACACAGACGACTTCATCACAGACGACTTCATCACAGACGACTCCAACACAGACGACTTCAACACAGACGACTTCAACACAAACAAATTATCACAGACGACTTCAACACAGACGACTTCAACACAGACGACTTCAACACAGACGACTTCAACACAGACGACTTCAACACAGACGACTTCAACACAAACAAATTATCACAGATGACTTCAACACAAACAAATTAACACAGACGACTCCAACACAGACGACTTCAACACAGACGACTCCAACACAGACGACTTCAACACAGAAGACTTCAACACAGACGACTTTAACAAAGAAAAACTCCATCAAAATGACCCCAACAAAAACGACTCAACACAGACGACTTCATCACAGACGTCTTCATCACAGACGACTCCAACACAGACGACTTCAACACAGACGACTTCAACACAGACGACTTCTACACAAACAAATTATCACAGACGACTTCAACACAGACGACTTCAACACAGACGACTTCAACACAGACGACTTCAACACAGACGACTTCTACACAAACAAATTATCACAGACGACTTCAACACAGACGACTTCAACACAGACGACTTCAACACAAACAAATTATCACAGATGACTTCAACACAAACAAATTAACACAGACGACTCCAACACAGACGACTTCAACACAGACGACTTCAACACAGACGACTCCAACACAGACGACTTCAACACAGAAGACTTCAACACAGACGACTTTAACAAAGAAAAACTCCATCAAAATGACCCCAACAAAAACGACTCAACACAGACGACTTCATCACAGACGACTTCATCACAGACGACTCCAACACAGACGACTTCAACACAGACGACTTCAACACAAACAAATTATCACAGACGACTTCAACACAGACAACTTCAACACAGACGACTTCAACACAGACGACTCTAACACAGACGACTTCAACACAAACAAATTATCACAGATGACTTCAACACAAACAAATTAACACAGACGACTCCAACACAGACGACTTCAACACAGACGACTCCAACACAGACGACTTCAACACAGAAGACTTCAACACAGACGACTTTAACAAAGAAAAACTCCATCAAAATGACCCCAACAAAAACAACTCAACACAGAAGACTTCATCACAGACGACTTCAACACAGACGACTCCAACACAGAGGACTTCAACACAGACGACTTCAACACAGACGACTTCAACACAAACAAATTATCACAGACGACTTCAACACAGACGACTTCAACACAGACGACTTCAACACAGACGACTCTAACACAGACGACTTCAACACAAACAAATGATCACAGATGACTTCAACACAAACAAATTAACACAGACGACTCCAACACAGACGACTTCAACACAGACGACTCCAACACAGACGACTTCAACACAGACGACTTTAACAAAGAAAAACTCCATCAAAATGACCCCAACAAAAACGACTCAACACAGACGACTTCATCACAGACGACTTCATCACAGACGACTCCAACACAGACGACTCCAACACAGACGACTTCAACACAGACGACTTCAACACAGACAACTCAAACACAGACGACTCCAGCACAGACGACTCCGACACAGACGACTTTGACACAGACGACTTCAACACAGACGACTTCAACACAGACGACTTCAACACAGACAACTCAAACACAGACGACTCCAACATAGACGACTTCATCACAGACGACTCCAACACAGACGACTCCAACACAGACGACTCCAGCACAGACGACTCCGACACAGATGACTTCGACACAGACGACTTCAACACAGACCACTTCAACACAAACAAATTAACACAGACGACTCCAACACAGACGACTTCAACACAGACGACTTCAACACAGACGACTCCAACACAGACGACTCCATCACAGACGACTCCAACACAGACGACTTCATCACAGACGACTCCAACACAGACGACTCCAACACAGACGACTCCAGCACAGACGACTCTGACACAGACAACTTCGACACAGACCACTTCATCACAGACGACTCTAACACAGACGACTTTGACACAGACGACTTCAACACAGACCACTTTATCACAGACGACTTCAACACAGACGACTCCAACACGAACGACTCCAACACGAACGACTCCAACACAGAGGACTACTGGACGACTAGTTTCTGTTAGAATACTTTTAGCATCAGTTTCATGACTTTTCATGAAACTTTTTAACAAAGATAGTTTTTTGTTAGCATAATGCTGGTAAAGAATTCAGCCTAATTTTCAATCAACGCACAGAGAAGACTTCACGTTAGCGATGACTAACTGTGGTGGAAATACTGGGACTATTTTCAGTGAGAGCTGTAAAGAATTTTTTTTTAATTTAAAGAAAAAAAAAGTTTCATAAACAAACTGAGACTTTTCTCCTTCAGCGCTCTGAAGAACTGAAAGTTTGTGGACTCTCCAGCAGCTGTTTACTGACAGCAGAGCAGAAGAGCGGATCAGAACCACACAAACCATCAGAGAGCGTCTGATTATCAACATGTGAATTTGTGTGTGTGTGTTTGTGTGTGTTAGTCAGGTGCAGAGGAAATTACAGTTGTTGAACTCAGCTTTGCTTCCTCTCAGCGGTACAATAAGAGTTTTAACATGGGACACACACAAACACACAAACACACACAGAAACCCAGTGTGTATTACGGCGCCAGCGGAGTGATATTCACATTCAGCACTTCCTGTCTGCAGATGTTAAAACAACAGAATGCAAACACACACACACTCACACACACACTTTGCCTCCACAGTAAATAACTTCTGAACGTCTGAACCTTCATTTAACTCGTCTGTAAACTTTTCCTCCTCGTCTTTATTCATCAGTTCCAAAGAAAGAGCATCAAACTTTCAAAGTTCTTCTTCTGATGAGATGTGTGTGTGTGTGTGTTTACCTGTCTGTCACTCAGGAGGTAGATGTACTGATGGTCCGGACTGAACACCATGTCTCTCAGGATCGGCTTCCCCTCCACCACCGTCACCGTCTCATACAGCAAAGCATTCTGGGCCGGAGGCGGGATGCCGTCCACACGGATCTGAAAGGCAGAGAAAAGAGAAAAACGGTCAGTCCCACAGAACTGAGGTCCACAGAAGAGGACCAGCAGGTGGATCAGGTCCGGGCAGCGACCTTGATCTTAGACATTAATGAGGTTGTCGAATTCAGTCTCTTGATCTCAGATTTCTAAGAATGAAGATTTTACTTTGCTCTGCGTAGAATCTGTTCTAATGGGGATCAGGTAGAAGGAAGAACCAGAGACATTTTTGAGACACGTTTGCTGTAAAATTTGTCTGAAGTGAAAGAAATCGTCTCATCTTCAGGTGGATTCAAAAACAGCATTTCTAGTTCAAAGTCAGGAACAAAAACCCTGTTTGATAAAAATGTTGCACCAAACTGAAGCCGTGCAGCAGAGAGAGGTCTCACTCTGAACCAAAAGTGTGGAACCGTTTTCTATCAGCATAGAAACAGACGCCATTTTACAGGAAGAGACTGAATAAAGGGATTATATTTCACTGGAGCCAGGCTGAGGATGAGGATGAGGAGGATGATAGATAAGTTAATGATGAAGATGACGTTAAATACAGTACAGAGCTGATGAAGAGACGACCGCTCTGTTTGAAAAATGGGGAGCGACTAAAATAAGATTCCCCCAAATCTCCCCAAACCTCCTGCCTGCGTCTGACCCAGAAAAACACCACAGAGGAAGAGGAGGAGGAAGAGGAGGGACGGCGGAGAGGGGGAGTAGGATGAGAGAGGGAGGAGGGGAACGAGAGGTAAAAATGAACAAGAGAAGAAAGAGGAAGAAAAGGAAGGAGAAAGAAAAAGGAAGAATGAAGAGAGAATGAAAAGGAAGGAAGGAAGGAAGGAAGGGAAAGGGAAAGAAAGAAAGAAAGAAAGAAAGAAAGGAAGAAAGAAAGAAAGAAAGAAAGAAAGAAAAGCAATGAGACAAAGAAGAAAGGGGAAAAGAGAAAAGAAAACAGAGGGAATGAGTAAGGACAGAAAGGAAAGAGGAAAGAAGAGGAGTAAGGGAACAGAGGAGTTAGAAGGAGAGGAGAGGAGGCACAGAGGAACATAAAAGGAAAGACGAGGAAAGAGAAGAAAGAAAGTAAGAAAGAAAAAGAGGAAAGAAAAGGGCAAAAGGAAAGTTGGAGAGAGAAGAAAAGGAGGAGAGAAAAATAAAGACAGCAGGAAGGACGGATGCAGTGAAGAGGAGAGGAGAGGAGAGGAGAGGAGAGAGTAGAGGAGAGTAGAGGAGAGGAGAGGAGAGGAGAGGAGAGGAGAGGAGAGGAGAGGAGAGGAGGAAATATTAAAGAAAAAAACAAAGAGAAGAAGGCGAACGAGTGATAGAGGAGGAGTGTGTGTGTAGTTCCGAGTGTGTTAATTAGCTGTCTGCTCGTTAAGAGGCCGGGCTTAATTAGAGCTGACGAGATACACACACACTGATATACACTGATACACTCACAGACACACACACACACACACACACAGTGATGAGGCAGCAGGTCTGACTCACAACGAACCCACACTTACACAATCCTGTTTCACGGAGACACACACACGCACGCACACACACACACTCGGGGAGCAGCAGAGCGAGGGAGGAGACGTTAAAGTAGGACACTGCAGCAGACAGCGAATGCTACACTGACAGAAACGCTTGCTGTAAAGGCGCATTTTGATTTTGGCCCCTGTGTTTCTCACTGACGCTGAATATTTACTGAACATCTCTGAAGCAGAACTCGAAGCCCGAACTGTGTGAAACACCTCAGGTCTGTTTACCCTGGAGTGTGTGTGGACCAGAGAGCACACACACACACAACAGAGGGACCTAAACCTCACTTCTTCAGAGGGGCTTCTGTGGCTTTATCGCAGGCAGCTCAGGAGTGTGACTGAGCCAGGCTAACAGTTTCCCTTTGTTTCCAGTCTTTGTGCTAAGCTAAACAAACACATCCTGAACCTGTGTGAAGAAGACGGGGAGGATGAGAGCACAAACACACTTTACAGGTGTCACTTTCTGATTGTGTTTTCATCAAAGCTGCCAGACTCCCTTTACAAATCTGTCATTTCTGCTCCTTCTTCGCACGGCGCTGAAAGCGAGAGCGGGAAATAAAAGCTGGCTGTGATTTCCTTTAAGGACGGGTGTTCAGAGAAATTTGGCTTCAGTGGTATTGACCTGTCATGTTTCTGAGTGAAATAAAGGAAAGCAGCCTGGAGTTATTCAGCCAGCGCTGTGTGAGGAGGTCTGCGAGGTGTATGCATGTTAAAGATGAACAACATATCAGCGTCAGTCAGTCAGAATAATCCTGCACACAGGTTTCCTCAGGCCCTCAGCGTCTTTAACAGATCTGTTCTTCATCTGTTAATGACGCAGAAAACCTCTCCTCCCTCCTGCATGATTTAGAAAGATGAGCTCCTTCACACCGTCTGACGACTGTCCGATGAAACGAAACAGAAAACCAGTCTGAACGAGAGGACCACGAGGAGACGCCGAGGAGACGACGAGGAGACGACGAACGGAGGGAGAAGAAGAAGAAGAAGGAGAAGAAGAAGAAGAAGGAGAAGAAGAAGGAGAAGAAGAAGAAGAAGAAGAAGAAGAAGAAAAGGAAGAAGAAGAAGAAAAGGAAGAAGAAGGAGAAAAGGAAGAAGAAGAAGAAAAGCAAGAAGAAGAAGAAAAGGAAGAAGAAGAAGAAGAAGAAGAGAAAGAAGAAGAAGAAGAGGAGGAAGAAGAAGAAGAAGAAGAGGAAGAAGAAGAAGAAGAAGAAGAAGAAGAAGAAGAAGAAGGAGAAGGAGAAGGAGAAGGAGGAGAAGGAGAAGGAGAAGGAGGAGAAGGAGAAGGAGAAGAAGACGAAGACGAAGACGAAGACGAAGACGGATGGAGTGATGGAGCCCAGAGGAAGTGACCTCTGACCTTTCACCTCTGACTCCCGGCTGTGATTTGAACCGTCAACACCTGCTTTGTTCTGCACACAGCCTGAGGACACACACACACAACCACACACACACAACCACACACACGCCAACCGACTCTCTCTCTCTGACATGTGACCTCTGACCTCCGAGCCTGAGACAGACAATCTGTCTGCTGTCTATCGAATTGCGTATGTGTATGTTTGTGTGTGTATGTGTGTGTGAGTGTGTGTGTGTGTGTGTGTGTGTGTGTGTGTGTGTGTGTGTGTGTGTGTGTGTACTCTGTCAGCTTCATTAACAGTCAGGATCATGTGACGATGACAGACTGAACTCTGCAGCTGTTTCTCTCCAAACATCCAAAATAACTTCATCCTGTTATTTTAGATTTTCTTTAAATCAAACTTTATTTATAAAAACAAAACGAACTCGACTCTGGTTCTTGTTTTTAATCTGAACTGAAGTCAGAGTGAAGTTCAGGAGATGCTCTGACCCTCCTCTCTGCAGACTCTCCTGATCTGATCGATAAACCCGGAGCATCGATCTGTGTGCAGCCGCTGCTCTCCGTCAGATCAGACCTCCTGCAGCTCATCGATCAGCTGATCAGCTGATCAGCTTTCTGTTCGAGCCGAGTCACCGAGGCAGAGATCAGAGCTGACGGCCTCTGATCATCAGTCACAGGATCCATCAGTTCGGCCGGCGTCGTGTTCAGGATTTCATTGATCATCTGACAGCAGACGTGTCCACAGAGGGACGAAAACTCAACTCAAAGTCTGAACGCAGGATGCTCAGACTGAGCGTGTGCAGGTTTTCAAACCTCTACAGCTCCAGGTCTTCACCAGAGCTACACCAGGGCAGGGACCTCAAACACCAAGGTCTGCACATAGCTCAGGGACCTCAAACACCAAGGTCTGCACATAGCATAGAAGTAACAGCATCCCAAACCTGGAGATTCTCTTGATCCGCCTCTTTCATCAGGTTTCGTTTCTACAACTTAAAGTCTGAGCTTCCCTGAGACGGTCGCTGTTTCGTCTCTCCTAACTTTCTCTCCTGCAGTTTATTTGGTTCTTTATGAAGAATTTGAGCCAAAACTTCCTGTGGAAACAAACATTCTGAGCTCTGATTGGTCCCTGAGTCCGTGTCTGATGATTGTTTTCTGTGGCTGTTAAACAGGAACAGTTTACACACCCCGAAAACTAATCACACTTTCTCATTTCACTGTTGATTCTGCTCAGCTGGTCAGCGATGGGTGGAAACCTGATATCACACAGAGAGAGAGAGAGAGAGAGAGAGAGAGAGAGAGAGAGAGAGAGAGAGAGAGAGAGAGAGGGCCAGGCTGCAGCCAGCTGCCTGAAATTCCCCTGTAATGCAATACCTCCGAGTGTTTGTGTGTGTGGACTAACTGTTATACGTGTGTGTGTGTGTGTGAGAGAAAGAGATATAGAGGGGGCTGTGAGTTCATCCGCCTTAAACCAACTCTATTATCGATAGTGTGTGTGTGTGTGTGTGTGTGTGTGTGTGTGTGTGTGTGTGTGTGTATTACAGTCTGATAACACCCATTTCTAACGGACAAACAGCTACAGCAGCAAGATGACCAATGACAGTGGTAACTGATCCGATTAGTCCCTGTAACACACACACACAAACACACACACACACACACACACACACACACACACACACACACACACACACACACACACACACACAGCTGCTAAGTACTATTATTACTCTGTTAACTGAGGCTCCTCTGGCTGTCAGTGACTATTAGCGAGCTGCAACGCGCCGATTAACGCCCGCTCCGACTCCGATTCAAAAACACGAGGCGGTCGAAGGTATGCGGACAGCTGGACATTCTCCACATACCTGACACTGTAACACACACACACATTAATATCCTGAAAAATCTCTACTGTGCAGAGAAACATCCCAGTCCTCTGGAAATCCCACTCAAAGCTTAACGAGCTGAATTTATTCCTGATCGCTGCAGGTTTTCCTGGAGGTTAATGAATGAATCAGTGAATCCATGATGTGAAGTTCACGTGCTGCTTTAAAATGCCTTGGAGATGTCGTAGCTACTCAAAAGTGAAGCCAAAACATTTGGTCCTCCTCCCTGTGCTGATTGGCTGACAGGTCTTAAACCCCGCCCACTCTGTGTTAACAGATTAGACTCTCCTCTAAATTTCTATCATCATTTTTAGATGCTACAAAAGAATCTCTAAAGCAGGATGTTTCTTTCATAAATAATCTGAAGTACTGAGATCAAAGTCTCTCTTCCATGTTAAGGCCATGATTGACAGCTGTGTCGACCAATGAGGCTCCTGCTGGCCCCTCCCAGAGTGTCGACCCCGTGGTGGGTCTAAAACTCTTCTCTGTTAAAGAAACGGGATTCTGCTCACTTTCTGCCTCATTCTCAGAAGCGCTGATGTTTTATTCAGCCTCAGAGATATTTTCTGATTCTGCTGGAGTCAGAATGTGTCAGATGTGTGTGTGAGTGTGTGTGTGTGTGTGTGTGTGTGTTTCTGCAGAGACCTTGAATCCGTGTCCTTTTAAAGGAGCCTTTCTTCTGTCAGACACATTAGTGTCTTTTAACACACTCATTCAGCCTTCATTCAATCTGTCTGCCTCTCTCTTTCATTCACACACACATTACACACAGCCTGAAACTCAACACGACCTGCACTTTCACTTCACACACACACACACACACACACACACACATACACTCTGAGGCTGTGTGTGTTAGCATGCTCCGCTCAGGTTTCCTCCAGCTGCTGCCGCTCCTCTCACACCGCTCGCACTAATGTGGACAAATTTGAAAATGATGTTTTTCTCCACTTCGCCTTTGATACTGAAGGAGCTCCAAAAGAGCGCCTCAGTGTGTGTGTGTGTGTGTGTGTCAGTGTGTGTGTGATGTTTAAATATGTTTGAAACTGTGAATGAATGTCTCTGAAGAGACGGTCTTTAGACTTCTACTCTGTTGATCATTTATTTGGCCAAAAACTGACAGCAGGTTAAAAACAAACACCACTGATGACATTTCTCATGTTGAGTCTCATAGAAATGAGATTAAAAAGGCAGAAGAATGAGACACAGAGGTTCAGATAAATATGAGATAAAAAAAAAAAAACAGAATGAGATGAAAGTCAAAATTATAAAAAATAAAAACAGAGATGAAGATTTGAGGCAAAAAGTTTGAAATATTTTTTAAAAGGCCGTCAGGACTTTATAAAAAGTTGTTTAAAAGTAAAAAGTTTTTCATGAGAAAAAAATATTTTGTGGGAAAAAAAGGCAAAAAAATGATCAGTTTGAGGAAAAAGTTGTACTTCAAAGATAAAAAGTAATAAATATGAGACAAAAAGTCAAAAATGAAGAATTAATTTTTTTTTTTTAATTTTCATTTAGCAGACGCTTTTGACCAAAGAATTAAAGACAGGGTTGATAATCATAAGACAAAATATTTGAAAAGTCAAAACTTACCATAAAAGTCCAAACTACAGGTAAAAAGTGGAATCTGTAGTTTTAATTTTTTAAACATAAAAAAGTTTTTTTTTGACGAGATGAAAGGTATGAGAGTGTTAAAACTTTGGAAAAAATATTACTTTTTGTTAAACATTCAAAAAAATTCAAAAAAATTAAAGTGAACTAAGACAAAGTTTGATATGAAAAGTTAAAATTGAAAAGAAAAGTCATGATTAATGAGGAAAAATGTTAAAGATGGACAAATTTAAAGAAAGAAGAGTGAAGAAGACGTTGTGGTTATGAGAGTTGAAATTCTGAAGAAGTTTCATGTTATTTTAGTGACTTTAATTCATTATTTCTACTGATGACCTCATTATTTTGGCTTTTTATCACCTGATCATGTCTCATTCAGTGATCTCCATCATTGTTCACATTTTCTTTATTTGTGACTTTTTTCATTTGAAAATAATGAACAGCACACAGTAAGCTTTGGACCCTGTTTGAAGGACATTAGTCATGAAGGCTTGAGTCCACGTGTAGAAAGAACTCCAGTTTAATGATTACTGCGCACTGAGCCACAGGCTGACACTCTGAGAACGTCTGTGACCGACAAACAAACAGCGTTTGGGTCAGTGACCCAAAAAGATCCTGACCTTTACCTCCAGCTTCAAACATCAGCTCAACCTGACGTCATGCAGGAATTTCACAACGGCCTCATGGGAAAAGTCCAGACAAAGACGAGGGGGGAAAAAATTCATCCACCGAAATATTCGACATCAACCAAAACAAACACACAGCCTGATTCCTCTGCCCAGAGAGCAGACAAAGAAGAGAGAGAGCGAGAGAGAGAGAGAGAGAGAGAGAGAGAGAGAGTGTGTGTGTGTGTGTGTGTGTGTGTGTGTTTCTGATGGAGGGCCATCTTATCCATTTAGCTCCTTCAGACAGACACTAAACATTGTTCAGTCAGCCATCAGACCCTCGGGGAGGGGAGGGGGGGCAGTAGAGGGTGAAACAAGCGGGGGGGGGGGGGGGGGGGGGGGGGGCAGTTAAGCTTATTAGTTCCTTTTCCATCCCCCAACACACACCAACACACACAAACACACAGAAAAACACACACTGCAGACAATGCTGGGACCACCAACTGATGGTTTCAACCCCTCAGGCTCACACACACTCACACACACTCAGACACACACTAAATAAAAGTGACAGAGGAGGTGAAGGGGGTGAAACTAGAAGGACACACACACACACACACTCTCCTTCTGTGTCTCCTTAATTCCAGGGCTTTTATTTTGGTAGTTCTGTCTTTCCTGTTTCACACTCACCTTCACGCTGGCAGCAGCTGCAGGGCAGAGCTGCTCACCCTGTGACCTTTGACCTCACCTGGGAGCTCAGGTGAGCTTTATTGTTCTCGTTCAGACTAACGAGCTAACAAGCTAACAGGCTAAGAGCGCTAAAATGTGAGTTTAAAGCACATTAATCACGCAGATTAAAGAAATTAGGGATCTATTTTCAGACCTCGTCAGCGGGCTGATGGATTAACGGGCCGACGGTTCCAGCTCGTAAACCAGAAACGAGGAGGAACGAGGAAATCGACACGGTCCGACTCCAGCAGCATCGTTTAAGCCTGGATTATCTCCACCATGGTAACAATTACATATATGATAGATAACACACACCCATCCAACGCCAACCCCCCTTTAGAGTGGTGAAACCAGATAGAGAGAGAGAGAGAGAGAGAGAGAGAGAGAGAGAGAGAGGATGAAGTGTGAGGAGTCTCTTTGGGGAGCTGACAGATTTGCTCGTTCTTCCATCATCTCCTTGGCAACCGAATAATAATTAATCCACCTCTGTGAGTGTGTGAAGGCATTTCTCTGGCTCTGTGTGTGTGTGTGTGTGTGTGTGCGTGTGCGTGTGTGTGTGTTCTCTGCAGTGTGTTTCTCTCTGATTTTTTTTGTGATGCAACATTATCTATCCTTGGATATGTAGGGCAACTGTTAGCGAGGAGAGAGGAGATGATGCAAAGGGGGACAAAGGGGGGGAGGGAGGGGGGGGGGCAAACCTGGAACTTCAACACAGGCCCCTGATGAAAACACCTTCTTTACTCTTAGATCCTTAGATTTGGTGCCAGTCATATTTTTCATTTTGAAGCAGTAGAAGAAGAAGAAGTGGAGTCACTCGAGGGATCTGAAAAGTCGTGAAATATAGCGACTACGTCGGTGAGTCGGCAACACCGATCTCTGAATTCTACGACGTCATTCACATCTGAGATCAAGGGTGCTGCCCGTCATCTCTGATATGACTGTTTTCCATGCCTGCTCCTGATTGGTCGATACTCCTCAGACTGTAAATCGACTCTTCAGCTCAAAATCTGCCAAAAGAGCTCCATCTGCTAAAACTTCAGTCACTTTTTGCCGACTCTGACTCCAGACGGAACCTTAATTTTTGATTTTTGATTTTGTGGACTGAGACCAGGTCTTTGTTGCTGTCTCAGTCTAATTTCAGCAGATATTAAGACGTCTTTCTGAGTGACAGTGGAAAACTTTGTGTCTTTTACTTTGGCGGGGTTTCTGTTTTTGTTGTTCCAGAGAGACAAATGGACGAGGGGCTGAGCGGCTGTAAATATCTTCCACATGAGGTCAGCTGACTCTCTCTCTCTCTCTCTCTCTCTGTGTGTTTAGAGTCTCCTGATAATAAAACCTGGACTTCTCCTCATCTCACAGTATTTACGCCACAACTTGCACCACACTGAAAACTAAACATAAAGAATGAAAACGTTGACGGACTCCATGCTCCTGAGCATCCAACGTCAAACAGTCTGAACTAACCCTTTACCAGCCAAGCATCATTAAGGCCACCTGGACTTTTTTTTATTATTTGTCTTTTAAAGACTCAGAGATCAGGCCCCCTCAGGATCTGTTTGAATTTTTTCTCTTGCCTAAATAGTTGAAGAGTTACGGTAATGAGAACAGCTTGCATCAAGTCTTGCCTGTGATTGGATCGTCGTAGCATGTGGATTCCTATGCAGTACGGTAATACTTCACATATCACGTAAAGCTTGTTTTTACTTCTTTCAGGAGTCGTTTGAATTTTTTTGAAGGCCCAAATGTTTGAAGAGTTACGGTAATTTAAAGAGCACTTGAAAAATGGGAGCAGTGGAGCTCTGATGGGTTTTAAAGTGTGAATGTAAATATAAATCAAACTGTGTTTTTGGTTATCCCATGAAGAATTATTTATTTTAATCCTTTGAAAAACATTTTACACTTTATATATTTTATATTTTTCCACCACAGAAAGCACTGACTCCAGGAGAATATGACTCTAAAGACTTAACGGGTGTCTGAAATGAATGAAGGTGGACTCACAGTCTGGATGTTCTTCACTCATTTTCAGACTCAGACAGCTTCACACACACACACACACACACACACACACACACACACACAGAGGCAGGTGAGGAGTCAGAGCTTCGGGATGTTTGAACTGTGAGTGTGTTTGTGTCTCAGCGACATGAAGCAGAGCTCACAGGAATGTTACTGTGACTTTAAACTAAACACCGTCTAAATAACACACACCGACCGTCTGATGAAACACACCACGTCCTCTCCATCGTGGTTAAAGCTGCATTATTCAGTATTTCACAGACTGATTTTAACCCTTTGATAACTTCACTCAGACCAACGGTTCACTGAGCAGTTACTGACCTGCAGACGGCTTTTCATTCACTCCGAACAAAAGACGTCAAAGATAAACTGTTCATAAAGAGACGTCATGATTCTGACCTAACACACACACACACACACACACAGAAAGTGCACTAAAACACACACCTCACAGTTACCAGTCAGCGTGTTACTCTACACCTGCTGCTGTTTATATCTGTCCTCTCATCGATCACCCTGGGTGTGTGTGTGTGTGTGTGTGTGTGTGTGTGTGTGTGTGTGTGCGTGTGGGTGTGTGTGTGTGGTGGGAGCCAGCTGAGTGTCTGTATTTGCTCAGCGGTAATCATCTGCTTGTTCAGATTGACACACTGTTTGCAGCCGTCCCCACAGTCTGACCATGTGTGTGTGTGTGTGTGTGTGTGTGTGTGTGTGTGTGTGTGTCCACTTCAGTTCAGTTATCTGTGTCGCCTCCAGCAGCTGACTCGTCTGAATCTAAGGAACACTCCGAGTTATTTTTAAAGAGACAGTGCTCTGCTTTCCCGTATTTGTAAACATGGATCTGAAGGACCAATCTTAGGATGTTCAGACTGAGCATGTGCAGACTTTTAAACCTGGATGTGCTCAAATCCCTTAACTTCACCAGATCTTCACCAGATGATGTCATCACATAAGAATCTTCTAACTGGTTTATGACATATTGGAGGGGTGGGCCTCAAACACCAAGGTCAGACTGGAATTTCAAAGTAAAAGCTCAAACCCAGTTCTGACGGTCAACTGAAGAAGCAGAAAAACAAACGGTTGTACTGGACTTATTACAGCTGAAAGATGATCAATGAGCCCAGGTCTTGAGGAGTCACCTGACAGGAAGACAAGAATTTAGCTGTTAGCAGCTAACACAGTCACAAGCTAGTCTCATACACTCAAAGTAAGACAATAAAAACCGCACTTTACTCCAATCTCCAACAGGAAGCTTTTTCAGATGATGAGCGTTGTTGCACAACACATTTCCACTTTCTGTTTCCTGCAGGTAAGCCCCAAACCTTGCCTTCAAAATAAAAGCCCAGACTTAAAGGTGTTACAGTTCAAAGATCAAACATGTTTCAGTGGTTTCACTCCTCGTTTACGCTTTTTAAAGACGGACTCTGGAAACAGACCCGAATAAAACTGATCCTCCGGCCCTGTTTGAAGACAGACATGTTTATATCATCTTTTATTCTTTTACTTTAGACTGAGAGGCTTTAGGATTAGATTTCCTGAACGGGATCTGTTTCCTTTCAGCAGATTTAAAGAAAAACAACCGATCTGATCTCAAACATCAGCTCACACAGGCTGAAGTCGCCGAGTTCACTCCCTGAGCTTTAATTAATGTGATTAACTAATCTGTGATTATCAGTGTCTATAACTGATGAACAGGTCTTTGATTGGACGGCTGATCAAGCTGAGCTCATCGAAGGTGTGTGTGTGTGTGTATGTGTATGAGAGAGAGAGAGAGAGGAGAGGGTGAAAGAGGAGCTAATTAATTTCTGTACAACAACATTGTCACTCATTTTAGTGTGTGATGAAACAGGAGGTAACACACACACACACACACACACACACACACTCAGTGAAGTGGGTCAGGGTGAGCATCAGAGCCCTGCTGGAGGAAACATTAATCACAGAGTCGTCTGCTAACGAGCTGAACGTCGTGACGGACGAGGAGAAAGAGCCGCTCTCTGTCCCACTTTGTGCTGTTTTTTTGGAGTCATTAAAAACTTAGCGCCCACACAGCTAGCTTAGCTTCACCTCAGGCTGAACCAGTGTAGCAGCTAAACAGGACAGAGTGAAACACAGAGAAAGACAAAGTTCCCCCCTGAAGGTTCCTCTTTAATGTCGCTCTCTGAACAAATGAGCGCTCACAGCTGGAGGCGCTGCTGCGTCTGAGTCCGCTCTGAAACTTTCATCCTCTCTGAGCCCACACAGATTTCCATAAACGAGGATTCACAACTGGAGACCAGGTTTCACTAAAAACAGACCCACAAACGAGGCTCGAACAGAGTGAAGTAAACAACAAACAGACGGCAGCAGATATTTAAGCTAGGAGCGGGTCCAAAAAAATCCCTGTTTTATGCTTTTTAATCTCCACATCTCATTTTTGTAATTTCTAAAATATTTGATGTTATTTTTGTTTCTGACTTCATGTCTTTCTATCTTTTTCATAATCTCACGACAGCTGAGAAAAATGTAAATGTCCCTTTAAATGAATGGATAAATGAATACATCTGGACTGGACCCACCTCAGTCAGGGGACCAAAACTTTCATCAAGAGAAGGAGATTCAAGTTTGCTTTGAAACAATATGTTACAATAAAAATAAAAAAAGTGTCTTTAAATCTTGGTAAAAAAAAAAGATGCTACGCTATCAGGCTAACAAGATAAAGATTTAAAACAGATTTCTCACACGGACTGGATTCAGGATGACAACTAAAAACTGAGCCAGGGATTGAAATCTTAATCTAAAAAAAGATGCTACATTTCTAAAGAGATACTAGACTAGCATTAGCATTAGCATTAGAGATGCACGAATTTGATATTAGTCTGAAACGGACTCCAATAGCTAGACTGGATATTTAGAACAACAATTTATTCCATGCAGGTCGGCCTGTGTATTTAGCCTGATAGAGCTAGCATAGCATAAAAGATGATACCAAAGCTAATCAGGAAGCTAATCAGGAAGCTAAACCAGTGTGGACAACGACTTCCACAGGAAGGAAAGAAAAACACACAAACATCAAAAATCTGTTCAGATATAAAACATCAAAATATGAAATGAGTGACGGTGATATTCAGGAGCAGAGGAGAGAGAGAGACTGGACACACACACACACACAGAGAGAGAGAGAGAGAGAGAGAGAGAGAGAGAGAGAGAGAGAGAGAGAGAGAGAAGGCTCCTGGGAACAGGAAACACTTCTCAATAGCTCACAATGACACAAAGAGCTGTGTGACACACACATGAATGGACACACACACACACACACACACACACACTTGCTCTATATTCTGCTGGTCCTCTCACTAAGCTGCTGGTTTCAGTCTCACTCTGACTGGTTTCACTCCACATCTCTCCTTTCCTTGTTTCCTTTCCTCCCCTTATCCCCTCCACTTCTTTCCTCTCCTTCTGTCCTCTACTCCTTGTATCCTCTTTTCTGTCCTTTCCTCTCCTCTTCCTGTCCTTGTTTTCTTTTCTCTCCTCTTTTCATTCTCTCCTCCTTTTTTCTCTCCATTCTTATCCTCCTCACCTCCTTGTTTTCTCACCTTTCCTCTTTCCTTCTCATACACCTTTCCTTTCTTTTCTTTTCCCCTTATAATTGTTTTTCTCTCTTTTCTCTCCCCTCTTCCTTCCTCTCCATGTTTCCTTCCCTTCTTCTGTCTTTCTGTTTCCTTTCCTCCCCTCTTCTTTGAGAAGAGAGAGAGAGAGAGAATGATGGATTGGGAAAAGTAGAAGGGAATGATGGAGGAGAGGGGAGAAGTGTGTGAGGTTTATCCAGTGAGCACCTGAAAGTGGGTCACATTAACACCGGAGAGAGAGAGCGAGAGAGAGAGAGAGGATATAATACTGTATAAAACCTGTGTGTGTGTGTGAGTGTGTGTGTGTGTGTGTGTGTGTGGCTGCTTTATGTTGTACTGTGACAGCAGTTTAACACCAGCAGCAGAACCGATTCAGCATCAAGAGGACAGGAGACAAGGAGAGAGGAGAGAAAACAAAGAGATTAGACAAGGAGAGGAGAGAAGGACAGAGGAGAGAAGGACAGAGGAGAGTAGGACAGAGGAGACACAGGAGATAGAAGAGACGAGGTGATGTTTTGAAATATTGAGTTTTATTTTGAAAGGAAAGAGATTTAAGATTTTATCCTCCATGAGAGGATGACCTCATAAAACGCAAAAAATAAGACTAAAAATCCAGAAAGATCCAGAAAAATGAGAAATGAGAGAGAGAAGAGAGAGAGAGAGAGAGAGAGAGAGAGAGAGAGAGTTAGTGATGATCAAATAATTCAACAAACAAAGGTTCTAATTAATCTGTTTGCTTTATTCCAATTAGAGAAGGAGTTTATTAACTCCTCTCTTTATTGGCTGTGACACACACACACACACACACACACACACACACACACACACACACACACACACACACACACACACACACAACTACGCACAGAGTTTTTTAGAAGCTTAACCATGCTCAGATTTAGACTGGGTGTGGCAGCAGCTCACCACACACACACACACACACACACACACACACACACGCACACACACACACACACACACTCTCTCTCTCTGATACACACACACACACACACACACACACACTTTGACAGAATATTTTGTAGACGAGCCATGAAAAGGAGAGAGGAGCAGAGAGTCGCTCGCTTTTTATTCAGACCACACACTGTTTTACTGCAGTGTGTGTGTGTGTGTGTGTGTGTGTGTGTGTGTGTGTGTGTGTGTGTGTGTGTATCTGACGTCACACTAAAACACGTCCTTTGGGACGAACTTTATAGATTTTGTTGTAAAAGAGGGTCAATAAGGAGAGAGAGAGAGAGAGAGAGAGAGAGAGAGAGAGGGAGAGGGAGAGAGCGAGAGGGTGAGGAGGACAGACGGGTCGAGAGAGAAGAAACAGACAAAAGAGAGAGAGACGGATGAAGTCATTTCCCAAGGTGAGCACTAACGATGTGCACACACACACTCTGCCATGATAAAAGTGTGTGTGTGTGTATGATAGTTTTTATCGGAGAGTATTGGAGAGCCATTTATCAGCAGGCAAGGACACACACACACACACACACACACACACACAGAAAATCAACGCCTCCACCTCAGGTGATCTTTTCTGACTCAGGTAGATGTTGTGTTCATGTGTCCTGTTGGTTTTAACTTAAAGAGGGGTAATGTGGTATTTTTACTCTTAATTCTGTCCCTCTGGGGCCTCCGTAGTATCGTGACTCACAGCTCAGTAAAATCTGTTTTAGTAAAGTCTTCTTTCCGCCTGTCTGAAACACTTTGTTTAAGCTGCTGTCTCTTTAAGGTAAACCTCCTTCCCTCTGATTGGCCAGCCCCCTGGAAGCCTCTTGGGGCGGGGCTTCAGGCAGACCTTGGTGTTTGAGGTCCTTTTGTGATGACTTCATCATTTCATTTCTTTACGTATGGGATTAGTTCCAGTAAATGCTGCTTACTGCAGCAGCACAGAGTCAAATCTGACTGAAGACCAGCTGAATTTTTGAGTCCTTGTAGGTTTTTAAATAACAGTCACCAAAAAAACACTGAAGGAAATGATCAAAACTGTGATTCATTCACCTTCAAAGTGTGCAGATTATTAACCTGATAAAGACTCCGTCTGTTCAGTCTTTGAGCGCTGATTCTCATATTTTTACCCTCAAATAACTAAAGCGGGAGGAAATTACAGGCTGTCATAAAACGTGTGGGGGAGGACAGACTGTAGTTCCTAAGGGGAACACAAATGAGGGCCTGTAAACCACCTACACACACGTACACACACACACACACACACACACACACACACACACACACACACACACACACACCAAACACACACTCAGCTTCCAGGTGTTTAGAGGAGCCTCCTAAACACCTACCTGCATTTATTACTGTGGCAGCTTCATACAGAGAGAGAGAGACAGAGAGAGAGAGAGAGAGAGAGAGAGAGAGAGAGAGAGAGAGAGAGAAAGGGGGGGGTGCATTAAATAATGGCAGGAAACACACACACACAAACACACACACTCAGGGGTCAAACGGTTAGGTAAACAGAGTAAATCGTTACTGTGCTTTCTGGCAGGTTCAAGCATGTTTAGCACTGCAATGCTAACACACTAACAATGCTAACAGCTGACACACACACACACACAGATAATCAGCCCCACTCTGCTTACTTTTCCATCCTTCCATTCTGTTAAATTAGCACACCCCCGATGAAAACATGAAAACACGTTTCTGTGTCCGTAAACTCGTCCCGCCCTGCAGGACCTGAACTTCACCCACTTTATATTTCTGCCTCATTACGCAGAGACTCATACAAACAGTGTGGAAACACATGGAGGTTCGTACTCTGACAAACTGACTCCATATGTGCTAAAAACACAAGTATCATGAGTCAGTGTGTGAGATATAAGGAGCTTTAAACATATGGGGGCTGAACATATTTCACCAGCAGGTTTCTGAGCAAATGCTGCACAGAAAGAGGAAAGTGACTGACGGAGATACAAACACCAGCTGCTGTTAGCTAACCAGTGATGGATACTTCTGCAGAGCTTCATTCATCGGCTTAATAACGCAGCACTAACACACTGTGGGGCGTCTATTAGCAGCTAACAGGCTAACAATAACACAAAAACTTTCAGGACACTGAAGACTACAGACTACTTTTATTTTTACTCAGAGCAAGGCTGGCTAACAATGCTAATATCCGCATTGTCTCATCAGCTACCTTAAAAATGCTGAGTCACAGCTTCATTTCACCACTTAGCATTTCAGTGTTGCTCTTATAACCTTTTAGCATTTTGAAGATTTCATTTCCACTGTCTTTTCACAGCCAACCAACAGAGCAAGCTAACTGGCTAACAATACTCAAGAGTAAGGACTGCAGTGCTAACACACTGTGGGGCATCTATTAGCAGCTAACAGGCTAACAATGACACAAAAACTTTCAGTACACTGAAGACAGAGCAAGCTAACTGGCTAACAATACTCAAGAGTAAGGACTGCAGCGCTAACAACCAAACAGTACTACATATACTTTAATAGCACTGATTAAGTCTTCCTAGCAGCTAACACTGCTAAGGGCTACAGCAACATCCACATTAATTGCTAGTAGCATTAGTAGTATAGTTTGCTAATAATCTCTTGAAAAAAATTGAATGACTAAAAAAGTGGCTAAAAAGAATTACTGTTACTTAGCACAACTGTAGCCCAGTTGTTCTAAGAGCAAAAAGCTAACCATACTCTAGCATTCTCCATTTTTATAACTCTCTTTTTATTTAAACATTCAAAAAATATGCTACATACTATTTTACTAGCTAGCTTTAGAAATGGAGATCAGCAAAACTATTCTAACTTTTTCTATGTTTTAACAGCTGAAAGGCTAATAATGCTATAACTATCCAGCTAATTAGCTAATCATACACTAACGCCCCCTTTACGTCAGTTAGCATACAGAGAAGTTACAGGACTGTCCATAATAATATATAGCTTTAAATCAGAAAAGATACAACTGGATAAAATCGCTACAACTCCTTCTCTACTGCTAGCTTTAGAAAGAAAAACATAAAAAAGCTAATTATGTTAGCTTCTTACACTTTACTAAACCTGTAACCAGTTATGTTGCTGTAATGCTAAGAAGAGTAGCCTGTTTGTGGAAGCTAACTGTCTAATAGTAATGTAGCTTTTTTTTTTGCATATTAGCACTGACTGGAGAGATATGAGTGGTTAACATTGATAAAACACTTTATGCATGCCCATTAGCATAACAAGAAAAAAAAGTTAGTCTACCTGTTAGCATTAGCATTAGCACAGAATGTGCACACAGTGTATCTACAGCTGAGCTCTGGTTTCAGATGTTTTTGAAAGTCATGTAAATCTGTTAGTGAGATCAAAGCAAAAAAAAAAATGTAGAGATTAAAGGCTAGCTTCTAAATTTAAAGGTACAGTACGTGTTTTTAAAGTTTTCAAAGCGTCATCCAGAAACAAATAACAAGTCTTAACTTCATCACAGGAGCTGATTCCACATCTGCTTTCAACTAAACATCTGGAAACACTCTCTCTCTAACACACACACACACACACACACACACACACAGCTGTAACTGTAGGTTGACATCTTAACACTCCATTGACTCTTGTTGGCCAAACCTTCCTCCTCTTTTTCAACACAGGCACATGTAACGGTCGAATTACACCTTTATGGAAACAAAATCACATTCTGGATACAGGTTTGTACACACACACACACACACACACACACACACACACACACACACACACACACACACACACACACACACACACACACACAGAAAATCTAAACAGGCAAACAAATGCATGTACGCATAAAAGCCCGACCAGCGGTGAATCAATGAGCACAAACACGCTGCAGCCTCTCAGTCACCCCTTCAGAAGAATGCCAGACAGAACCATCAGCCCATTTAATTCACACACACTCACACACACGCTCACTCACACACTTTTTATAGGTGGCTGTTTGGCCCCTGACAACAGCAGCTCGTCCAGGAGGAGCCATAAATCTACACCCAGGCCTCAGACTGGGCCGGTTCTCCCTGATCCATTTAGAAGCCATTAAAGAAAGGATTCTGTGAAAATGAGACCTCCTGCAGCAGACACAGCATCAGAGGTCTGAGGCTGCAGCCCAGACACAGAAAAACACCTGAAAGAAAGACGCTGAAGGAGAAACAGATGAGTACAGGTGGACGGAGCGTTTGGAACATGCTCAGAATCCAAATGATTCAGTCCAGAAATCAACCCTGCACTCTTCAAACTCTTTAATACCAGCTGTGATGATCCGAACAGCTCTGATATCTAAGAGAACATCCATACACCTGCTTTAAAATCAGGGGAGAATATCTCCTCTGATTGGTCACAAATTCATTGATAATCTTTGTTTTGTGCCATCACTCAGTCAAACTCAAACACACGTTTATGAAACATATATTCTCAGATTCAGGGTGACTGACACATCCTGAACACATCTTTTCAATCTTATGTTGATTGTCAGAGAGTTTGCTTCAAACATAGATTTTTGGCTGGAATCGTGCGCACACTGTGGTGATGACAAGGCTCTTAACAAGGCGTGTGTTTGTTTTGGACATGAATGGAGATCAGATCTTCCTTTTAACACTACTTTTCTTTGTTCAAGACGACTTTTTACTGGATACAACGTGAGGAGGTAAGGTATTTATCAACAGTTACACAGAGCTGCTGTTTGAAATGCGAGACATTTGCAGCCTGGTGCTCTGAGACGTATCTGTAGGCTAACGTGTAGCGTTAGCAAATCCTTATGTCCTGCTCATCGACCAATCAGAGCTAACGTAACCTCACTCTTCATTTCATTGACAGACTCTTCAGTTTGATCAGATCACTGTAGAATAACTGCTGCATGTGGGCTGGAACGAACAGTTTAGCTTGTGTTTTAGCCTTTAGCTTATAGTTTAGCCTTTAGCCTGTGCTCTCTCTCTCTCTCCTGTTTATCTTTCTTCTTCTCTTCTGTCCTTTTTCTTTCTGTCTGTCAGTTCAGCTCCAGTCTCCACCATCACTAAAAAATAATCCTCGACAAACTTCATCAGTCAGCGTGGTGTTGTCATAGAAACTTCAACGTGCTGTAAATCAATCCAGTCCTGTCCGACCCGATCAGGAAGCTAAGAAATAAGAGCTAAGAGAACCTTCTTCCCTCTAATTGGCTGGGCTCCCAGAGGCCTGTTAGGGAACATAGCTAAGAGCAGACCTTGGTGTTTGAGGCCTGATCCCTCTAAAGTGTCATGAACCAGTCTAGAGGTCTTTAAGTGATAAAGATCTGGTGCTACATTTTGAACAATGTTTTGTTTACAAACAGATTACTTTCTTTCTGAGCTCAGTTTGACCTTCACTTCCTGTGCCCATCACAGCTCTGATGCTAAAGCTAACAGAGGATGAATCTCCTGATACGTCCTTTAAACAGTCCACTGATTTACAGCAGAGCTCTCCTCACAGTCTCCTGGTTTAGGGACAAAGTTCGGCTCTTAATCGAGTCGACGCTCTGCCTGACGTGACCACACAGGCCTGAAATATGGACGGGTGTTTTTAGAGCGTCCTCTGTGAAATAACCTGCAGAAATCTCAGGAAAAAGAAATGCTGATTCAAGCCCGAACACGCACACGCACTCACATGATATCATAAATATAATCCCGTCATATTTGCGTGTGAACTCATGGGCACACAGAAGCTGCTAATAGCTGATTCGACTTTGTTAATTTGTCTGAAGCTCAGCGTCTTTAAAAAGATGGGATCAGACAGCGACAACTCCCCGAGCAGATTTAAAAACACTGACATGTCTTAAAATACATTTTTAATCTGCTGCTGTGTAATTAACTGCACAGACCTCTCCGGTGGTCTGGGACCGGGCTCACACACCCACACCACAAATACACAACAGGCCCGACACACAGACATGACACACAGGCCGACACACTTCTCATTCACTTCACTTTGATCTCTTTACGTTTTGAAGTGTTTTCTGGCTCCTCTGGAAAAGAAGAAACAAACAAAGAGGAGGAATCAAATCTGCCCTCCTCCACCAGAAGCATGTGTGTGTTTACGTGTGTGTTTGCGTGTGTAGAGTGTGTTTACGTGTGCGTTTACGTGTGTGTTTATTTTTCTTGCTGTTGTTTACTTGCAGGAGGAGAGCAGCAGGAGTGACCTCAAGCTAACAGCTTCTGCACATGCTCAGTAAGACTCTGGATCACAGATGTCAGCAAAACCTCTGAAGAACATTTTAAGAGTCTGGAACAAGAAAAACTGACCTGACGATGACGAGGCTGTGATGTCATTGTGATGTCACTGGCCCATTCTTGAAGCCCAATGAAAGTCACGTTAAATTGATCTCCTTAAAGGGACGGTTCAGAGTTTTTAAAGTAAGGTGACGTGAGTTACTTTTCTTTAACGTCTCTGTCAGCTCGTTCAGGTGATCTTGGTGTGAGTGTGTTTGCAGGTGTTTGCAGGTGTGTGTGTGTGAATCTGGGTTAAACGCTCTGACACAGGTGAGATCAGCAGGTGCAGCCATCTCTCGATGACATCCTGACAAAAGTGAATCAATAATCAGGTTTATTGTGAGACGAGGAGACTAAACGGCGCTCCGCTCTGACAGATTTCAGCTCGGCGGCGAGAGAGGAGGAACAGGTGCAGCGCCTCCTAATAATAATCATCGATATGAATCTGAATCAACAGATTAATTTCCCTCTCTGCTGCGAGGATCCATTCCGCCCCCGGAGGAAAGAGGAGAGCAGAGAGAAGAGGAGGATCAGAAAACGATGTTTGGAAGAAGCAGGTGCAGGCGGTTCGCTTACAAACACACATTACTGTTATTAGAATAAAAGCTTCAATTCCCCGTCGTCTCATTAGCCAATAATGGCTCTGTTCTCCCTGAATGACACAGCTGATTGGCTGACTCATCTCCGCTAATTCACTTTGTGCTAATGGAAGACGAGGAAGAGGAAGAAGTGTTCCTTTATAAAAAAAAAAAGAAAGAAAGAAAGAAATAAAGAGAAAGCTTTCAGTTTGAGGGAACGTGCAGAAAGATTTTGTACGATTTCTGGTGTGTGACACAAAGACACGCCGGCTCAGTGCCAGCTGGATGAGTACACGCCGCGCCAACCGAGCCAGCAGCAGCATTAGCAACCGTTACGATAGCAACAGCACAAATCAAAGAGTTCTCGGCAGCAGAGGTGGAAGTTTCTCAGCCTGATAATCGCAGCAGATCGCCTTTAAGGGGTGCTCGAGGTATTTAGTGTCCTACTAGAGACACAGAGACGCCATGTGGACGCAACACGAGCTCTGACTGGACCATTCAAGTCCTGTTAATGTCTGGACATGATGACCAGGATGATCCAGATTTAGAAATCCTGTGTTTGGTGATGATCCGCTGAACTCTGGTCTGCGCTGAGTCTCAGTTTCACAGTAAAAACTGAGGGAAAGGATGCGGATTTGGTAAAAGTCAAAATTCAGGATTTGTCAGGTTCCTCTGTAAAACCTTTTCGTGTGTGTGTGTGTGTGTGTGTGTGTGTGTGTGTGTGTGTGTGTTTGTTTCAGCCACATTTAATGAAATTAAAGGACATCAGGAGAATTTCAGCAAGAAGACTTTTATGACACAGTGTTAAAAACACGAGCAGAGGCCAGGTCAGGCTGGAAACAGAGTGTGTGTGAGTATAAATGTGTTGTGTGTGTGTGTGTGTGTGTGTGTGTGTGTGTGTGTGTGTGTGTGTGTGTGTGTGTGTGTGTGTGTGTGTGTGTGTGTGTGCTGGGAGGAAGGTGCGGTCAGTGCAGCGTGTCTCCTCTCTCCCCTCAGGCCTGTTTGTTTTGGAAGCAGAACAGAGGAGAGCTGCTGACTGACACACACACACACACACACACACACACACACACACACACACACACACACGTACACAGAACACACACATTCACACACACATACTCGAGCACACTCGTACACACACACACCCATCCTCCGGGGATGTCCCCTTTCAGCTTCCTGTCGCCTTGTTCTCTCCTAACACTCTGATGACATCACTCTCTCTGAACCAATCAGCTGTCAGATCAGCTGATACAGCAGAACGACTGGCGGATGGGAGACGGTTCCTATTGTTGGACCACCATCACACAAACACCTTCACTTCAGCCACTACAACCACAGCTGACTGAAAACCGAGACCACAACCTGAACCACAACGGATCCACCACCCAGGATCAGACTCCGCTTCAATCTGTGACATCACTGATGGATGAACGTCTTTATCAGAGCGTCACAAACCGACACCAGCCAATCAGAAACTTCCTGCTCTGTCTTTTCATCTTTGGAGGAACATTCCAGAACTTTAGCTGCCAGAACGCTAAGTTCCAGAGTGCCTCGATGATTCTTAAAGAGACAGTACCTGAAAGTATCTCCCAACTGTCAGTCAAGGAGGCCACGCCCCCTAATTCTCTCTCCCTTTAACTCTTCATCTGCTGTAAAGTTTTTAACATGGAGCCCTTTGGGGACTGACTCACTGCTGGACACTCCTCTGCCTCTCTCACATGAACCCTGACAGCAAAGGTCAAAGGTCGGCTGCTTCTGAACATGTATGATGAAGTAAACATGATGTGGTGTGTTTACAGACGGATCCTAACGGCTCTGAACCTGTTTGTGAAATTACTTTAAGGTTAATTAAAAAATTAAAGGTGGCCCAAAAAACATTGAAATAACAAAGCTCTGAGTTTATTTCTGCAGCGAGGAGGAGGAGGAGGAGGAGGAGGAGGAGGAGGAGGAGGAGAATACAGCGTCAGAGGAAGGAGAGAGAGTCTGACAGACGGAGATAAAGTCAACATAGAGTCTGAGTTACGACTTGTTGTTATTTCTTCTGTCACAACACAGCAAGTGGTCAGTGTGTGTGTGTGTGTGTGTATGTGTGTATGTGTGTGTGTGTGTGAAATGAATCAGGGCTGTTACGTCTCTGTGGAGGTCTGCAAACGAAGAGTTATGGAGGACCACAACAGAGAGGAGAGGAGAGGGAGGAGTTAGCATAGCTTAGCATAAAGACTGGAAGTGAAGGGAAACTGTTAGCCTCCTATGACAGCAGAAAGACATCTGATAATGACACTGGACGACTTCCGGAAGAGTTTAAGGTTTATACACGAGAAGACGAAGAGGAGGAGGAGGAGGAGAAATGAGAAGGAAATGAAAAGAGGATGGAGAAAGAAAAACGGGTGGGGGGGGGCAAAAAGGAAGGATTGGGGAATAAAAGGAGGAAAGGAAAGGAAATAAAGAAAATCTAAAGGAGTGTTAGGATGAAGGAAAGGAGGATGAGGAGGATTTGGAAAGAAAAAGAAATAAAGACAAGGAAAGGAAAAAGGAGAGCAAACAAGGAAAAAGGAGGAAAGGAAAGAAGAAAAGGAATGACGGAGGAAAGGAAAGGGCAGGAAGATAAGGAAGAGAAACAAAAGAAGACATGAAGAGATGGAGGAAAAGCAGGAGGGAAGGAAAGGAGGAAAAGGAAAAGAAAGAAAAAGGAGAAAAGGAAGTCAAAGAAGACGAGGAAGAGAATGCTCTTCTCTCCTTCCCTTACTCCTGCTTCCTTTCCAGCTCCCTCTCCTCCTCTTCTCTTTCTACTCTCTTTCATCCCTCCCTCCATCCTTCCTCTGTCCTCCCTCCTCGTCCTCCTCCTCTCCTCTCATGGTATCTATGAATATTAAAACCGTGTGGGAGGAGAGGTGAGGAGGCGAGCGCGGAGAGGACTCATCCAGCCTCCATTTTTGCTCTTCAGGCGATATAAATTCAGAAACACGGAGCTGATGGAGGTCGGGGAGCTTTTTAAAACATCGCTTTTAATTTTAATGAGCGCTGATGATGAAGATTAATGTGGATGAAGAGGAGGACAGGAGCGGATTTATTCTGCGGAGACCAACCAGAGGACGAAGATCGATGATTCAGATCGTCTTACTGACCTTTGATCCAATCAGGACGTCCAAGTTTGATCCTCATAAACATAACAGCGCCGTTTTAAAATATTAACGTTTAAATTTCAGCTTCAGGGTCTCAGAGTCTCTTTAGAAACACTTAACCCCTGAAGAAAAGGGGAATTTAAATCTGGAATAATAACACAAAGGTCTGGAGAATTTTTTGTTGTTGTCACAAGAAACTAAAGTTTTTTGTTCATCCTGAAATATGTTATTTTTTCTAAAGGTATAAAGTTTGAGCACAAACATTTATCAGCGTTTGGTGTTTACTCCAAACGCAAACTTTCAAAGTTTCTGTCAAATATAAAATCAAACAGCACCGTGCATGAAAACACAAGTTTACCAAAGAGTCTGACATTTTTTTTTTTGAGTATTTGTCAGGTTAAAACATTTGGATGTGAAGAAAACTTATTATTGTCCCGTAGTTACATCAAAAAACAGTCAAACAAAACTCCATCCAAACAAAACTCCATTTTTAAAGTTGTTTGTGTCTTGTCTTGTCTTGCAGACGGACCTGACAAATCCTGACTTTACACTTCTTCCAGATCAGCATCCTTTCAGCGTGTTTATGTCATGAAATCCCAGTTGAACTGGTTTATTTCAGCCTCATAGAGCTGCAGTAAGACGGATTTCTGAGGATTGTATTGCAGGAGATGGTCGGCTTATAAATTTACACGTTTCCAATATTTGCACAACTTTTTTTTCAGACAAAGATGTTTTGTGACCGTGTGTCAGCCCATCGCTACTGAAATTACTTTTGTTCAAAAGACAGATGAACATAACTCGTTTAAAGAAAAGAAACAGGCACTTTGAAAGTATTTGCTCGCTCTCTTTCTGACAAATCCTGAATTAAATTGCTCATAGACCAGAATCCTGACGTATCAGACAAAGAAAATCATTTCTCAATTTCTAGGAATCATCAAAAATTCAATTCAAAGTCATGTTAACTCTAAATCACACTTTTAAAGTACATTGGTAAACAACTTTGCGTGTTTCTAAAATCAGCACAATTTTTCTTTCATCCTGACAAATAAGCCCATCACTGCTGAAATTATTTTATGATGTAAAAATAGCTGAAAAATGGGGCCCTTGAAGATTTGCTCATCTTCTTGCAGAGAAACCTGACAAATCCTGAAGTCAGACTTTTAAAGAATCAACATCCCGATGATCCTGACCAACAAAAATCTGTCCCTAATTTTAACGATTAATCGATTTTTTCTAACCTCCTCACAGACTTGAAGAAAACCTGAAAAATTCAGACTTTTGATGTGTCGGACACAACTTAGCTCGGACTGATCAACATTTCCTGGCATCAAAATGATTTCCTGTGAAAGGAAACAACGCACTGAAGATGCAGCCCAAAAGATACCTGATCTTTTTTTTCCTTGCCTGAGAGAAAACCTGAAATTGTCAGGTAAAACGCCTCTTCAGACAGTCATCATCTACAGATGTTTTCATGGATGTCTGAGTAAATCTTAAGAGATTTTTCAAAGATAATTCCACCACTTAGCTCCTTCCAGCTGCTTTCTGTCGTATCGAGCGTTCTTCAGCTCGGTCTGAGTGAACCCTCAGCGAGGACGCGTCTGTCCTGCAGGGACACAGCGAGTGGACAGAAAGCAGACGGTCTGCTCAGAGAGGGGGACATTTTTCTGACAGCAGCTTCAGACGAGGCGACACAGAGACACCAGCTGATCCTGAGTCAGTGCTACAGCTCTGTGCCGTTTATCTGCTGCAGGACAGAGAGACTGAGAGACTGAGAGACTGAGAGACCGAGCGCCGCGTTTTGAGATGAAAACAGCTCATTTCAGCTGCAGATATCAGTAATAACCACACAGGATGAGGACGAGGGAGAAGAGGAGGAGGAGGAGGCAGGAAGCAGAGGAGGAGGAGGAGGCAGGAAATATGCAAAAGAAATGAAACTTTGATCAGATACCTGCTGCTGATTTTATTCATTTTATTATGAGTATCAGAAATTCAGAGCTGACGGCTGAAAAAGGGCCTCAAACCCAAAACTAGAGGACGGAGCCACCGTGACGCTACACATTAGCTTAATATCTGCAGATATGAAGCAGTAAGGCGCTGAGTTCAGCATTTCAGGTCAGAGTTTCAAACTGTGAGGTCAGCATGTCGCTGAGTAATCCCGGGATGAGAGGCTTCTTCAGAAGTCACACCAGAGTCACTCAATCTGTGACATCACTGATTGGTGAACGTCTGATTGGTGAGCATCAAAAACTAACACAGACCAATCAGAAATGTCCTGCTCTGTCCTTTGATCTTTACAGAAACATTCCCGAATGTTAGCTTCCAGAATGCCGATGTCTCTTAAAGAGACAGTAGCTGAAATTCAGTTCAGTTGATTTCAAACTTTTAACATAAAAACCTTAAAAACTCGAGAAGCATTTTTTTTGCATGTTTGTACATTTTGAAACGTTAACTTTAACATGCTTCAGGTTTTATCCGTCAAATTTCCGACACTCCGAAAGTCGTTATTTTCTGACTGGTATAAACTTCTTGCTCAGTTTGTTTAGATTTCAGGAGGATGAAGAGACTCTTGAATATTTCATCACAGTGAGCCGAAGCAGGACCGAAGGAGGTTAAACGAGGAGTCGAGGACATGAATCAGAAACTAACGGCTGATTTTTGAAGATGGATGACAGGAAATTAAACACACCAGCGGACAGAAACCTGAGGACGGCGTCACACACAGATAGTTGTGAGAGCTCAAACAGCAGAGATGTTAAACAGGGATAAGAAACACTGGAAAGAGTGTGAGAGATGATTTCAAAACATCCATGCAGACTTTTTCTCTCCGTGGCTCCACACTCGTTCCTCTCCTCTGTTTTCTGCTCCTTTGTTTGAACGCCCACTAACAGCTCAAACACACTCAACACAAGCATTTGTCCTCCGAGCCAGGCTAAAACATCTCTCCTCAGAGTCCCAGAAAAACACACCATCAAAGATCCTCCTCTTACCTTCTTCAGCTGTCCGCTCCGGGTTCCCACAAACACCACCGTGTGCTCGCCGTACGTGTACGCAGCCACGGCGCCCATGCCCTCCGTGCGGTCCTCGTATAGCGGGTTCCCCTCGATCACCCTCAGACCTCCAAGAGGCTGATTCAGGACCAGACCGCAGAAATCATCTCCAATCTGCTTCGGCTGTGGACGAAGGAAAGTCTGGATCATTATCAGGACTACTTCACAACACACTCTGACGATGACTGTCCCTCTGGTGCCCCCATAGTATCATCACATGACTCACAGCTCAGTAAAATATCTGCTGCTGTCTCTTTAAGACTCCCTTCTCCACAAACCCCCTTCCAACTGATTGGCCAGGCCTCTGAAAGGCCTGTCAGGGGCGGGGCTATGGGCAGACCTTGGTGATTAGAGGCCCCGCTCCTCCAACGTGTCATGAAGAGATCTTTATGTGATGACCTCATCGTTTTATCAGGTCTCGTGAAGATCTGGTGAGAATCTCGTGCTTTTCTCAGAACGGAGCATTTTGAGCGAAGTTAAAGAACCGTGAAATTTCTTTTTCTTTTCTTCCTGCTGATTTGCAAAGACTGAACTTTGTCATTACTTATTATTTATGAAGTAATTAAACTGAACCGAGTTTTACCCAATTAGGGGCGTGGCTGGCTTGACTGACAGGTGGGCTCCCTGTAGCTGTTAGCGCCGAGGCTAAAGACGCCGACTCCGTCTTTACGTCCATGTTTCATACAGTTTAGGGTTTTTATCTTGCACTCTGACACTCCTGCCTCACCTCTCTGACACCGACACGTCTCTGAGCAGCATGTGAAGAAACCATTTTCTACTCTACGCTTCAGTGTTTTTCATGTGTGTGTGTGTGTGTGTGTGGCTCAGAGCAGGGAGGAGCGCGGTGATTACAGGCTCCACACACACCCTGTCATTAGCGGGTTAAAGCCTTGATGCTCCACAGAAAAAAAAGAAACACGGTGGAAACTCAGAGATGTTGGATTAACTGTTCCTCTGAGGAGCCTGAACGCCTCGCTGAATCCACTGCTGCTGGAAGCTCCAGTTCAGCGTCGCTTCTTCCTGAAGGAAATGTTCCTGTCCTTCCACATGGCTCTGGGTTTATTGACTGAATGATTGGACGAGGTTGATTTGGTCTCTTTGGAACCAGAAAAGACTCAGCTGTTAACAGATGTTACAGGTTCTGTTTTCTCATGTTCTCATGTTCTCATGTTCTCATGTTCTCATCCCAACCATCCAAAGCTGTGATGGTCCCTCTGTGTCGTGTTCTGCTTGGTTAAGGGACTTAAAAACAGAAAACTGACCAAGCTGAAAGAAAACGGGTGAAACATTCTCTGAAAACCTATTTTTACTTCAAATTAGCTTCAAAGAGAAATTTGAATGCACGGTGGTCAAATGTAAAACGTGGACATTAGTCATGGAGGAATGAACAGAGGCTGATACACGACCCCAATAAACAACTATGAAACATGTTTGGTATGTTTACACGGATCTAACAGCCTATTACACACAGACAATAGCATTTACATCCAGGAGACACGCCCACTTTCTGCTGCAGAGCATCGCCTGAGCTGCTTATTCTGAAACCTCTGGAAAAACAGACAAAAAAACAAACAAAAAAAATCAGGCCACGGAAAGACTCTTGAAAGTTACTCCAATTTTTCCTTGGATCTGAAAAGAACAGTGAGAAAAAATTTGAACTTGACGTCAATAATAACTTAGCTGCAGCTTAGCTAGCAGCCCCCTCACTGAGCCAACATTACTCATGCTAACAGGAAATAAAGCAGTTATTTTTTACACAGAGCAGAGAAGCTGCTGGAAAAGGGACAAAAAAGTGGGAGTTAGCGCCAAATATTCTTTAAATATATCTGGAAAGGTTGAAAAAAAATCACAACAAGTCTTCAATAATGCTGAAGTTAGCTGCAGCTCAGCTAGCAGCCCCCTCACTGAACCCACATCGTATGAACCGCCACAAAGTTAAGTTGATTTCTTGATTTAAAAAAAAGATAAATGCATCATCCTGCTTCCCCCAGAGACTATGCAAAAGATGGAAAAATGATGACAAGATGCTAACGATAAAGAAGTCAGCGTTGGCTCAGCTAGCAGCCCCCTGGGAGATCGACTGTTTCTTGATTAAAGGAGAAGACACATTATACAGAGAGTGGAGGAGAATATGAGGAAGGCTTACATCTTTTTCCCTCAAAAGATCGGATAAAAGTTTTCAAAAAAGGGAAACGTGAAGTTAATAAATAAGGAGGACACGGTAGCTCGGCTAGCAGCCCTTTGATAGCTGTCAGGAACTTTGTTTTTCTTTATTAAATGAAATAAAATATTGTGTTTAGAGAGGGAGGGGAGAAAGACAGATAGCATTCATTAGTCTCTTCATGAATAAAATTTAGAAAATGATAACCTGCTATCAGCAATACAGCAGCAGCTTAGCTAGCAGGGTAGCAGGCTAACCCTAACCCAGCTAGAAGTCCAGTGTCCACCAAACCTCATTAGAAAAACTCTGATTTTTAAATCAAACAGCTTTATGTGTTATTTTTCGTGCTTTTTCTCAGCAGATTTATTTGTGTTGAGGTGGAGGAGACCTCTGGGGCTAATTTGGCTAACATTAAAACCTGCAAACTGACAGGATGTGAACAACACCAGGAAAAAGCTAAGCTAATGAGGGGAGCAGCTCAGCCCGCAGGCCCCATGGATCTCTGAAGGCTGCGAGAGAAACATGAGCTCAACATATTTCTCTGCTGAGAGAAAATAAAAGACATAAATCTGAGGTGTAAATATGTAAAAAATAATATGTCACATCATGAGCGTACATTTGTCCTCCTCACACCTTACAGGTGAGGTTCAACCTCAGCAGGAAGAGAGAAAGCAGTCTGACCGGGACTTCCTGTTTCATGATGCTCCTACAAGAAGGGGAAGCAGTGTGTGTGTGTGTGTGTGTGTGTGTGTGTGTGTGTGTGTGTACGGTAGAAGGATCATTATTAACTGTGAAGGAAGGACCTGAGGCTTGCACACACACCCACACACACACACACACACACACACCTTCCTACACACTCTCTAACAGGACAGATTGTTGCATGTTGTGCAGACAGGCGACCTGCTGGTGACGTTTAATGAAAAACAAGGCTGAACACACACACTCACACACACACTAAAACACACACACATACAAGGGAAGAGCTGTCATGTTTCGACCTCGCATCGATGCATAGACACACACACACATACACACACTCCCTGCTGTTTATGATAAAAGAAGGAGGTCAGAGCATACACACTAACACCCCCTCCTCTCTCTCCCCTCAAACCACAGACACACACACACACACTGGCTCATTAGCTTACATTTCATCACTTTCATCGACATGTGGTTGATTGGCTGTGATTGGCTGCCTCCCCTCCCCTCCATCCCTCCCCTCCTCCACCTCACCCATCCTCCCTTTTCCCAAATCCAGGAATCAAACCCGGACTCTGGGACTCGCTCTCATTGTTCGCCCTACAGGCCGTTACCACCATGATTAAGCCCACCAACCAGACCCCCCCCCCAATGACCTCAAGTAACCCCTCCACCAGCAGAGAAACATGGGTGGCGTTTCTGTTCACATGCATTAAAATAAATCTGATTTTTGCTCTCATGCGGATAAACTTTAGACTTCTGTGTGAATGTGTGTGTTTGTGTGTGTGTGTTAATGTGTGTTAATGTGTGTGTGCCTGCAGCCAGTCTCTGTCCAGATGATGTACAGTTGGCTCAGAGCACAGAAACACACCTCACACACACACCAATGAATGCCTGTAGAGATGTGATTCATATTCACACACCTCATTGGTCATGTGAGCGGCTGTTTGCTGTGTTTGCTGCTCCCGTTCAGAAACGAAGCGATGTGAGTGAGAGCGTCCTTTCATCAGTCTGTGCTGAGTCTCAGCTTCACTGTAAACACTCACAGAGAGGCTTCACTCTGTCTGCCTTCAGCAGGGTGAAGCTCAAACACAAACTAGTTTTCTTATATTGAAGATGTTATCAAAGAGTCTTTGTTTGCTGAAGTAACAGTATGATGTGCTTTTCAGGTGAGTCTGAGTTTCACTGTAACTCCAGCGGGCTTCTCTTCTCTCTTCCTGTTTCAAAACATGTAGAGTTTTCAGTGTTGTTTACAAAGAGTAACTGTGATATGTTTCTGTGAAGGAAGATGAAATTCTGTTCTAAAACCAGATATATCCATGCATGCTAACTGCTAGCATATCAATGCAATTTCCCATATACGTTAGCATCAAGCTAACACTGTGTTTTCTCTCTGGATTTTGCTCCATTAGGAGATGTATAACATGATAGATGTGTTGAATATGAAGGCAGAAAATCCTCAATCAGAGTTTTCTTGAGAAACTGTTTTATATGCTAAGCTAAGCTAGCTTGGGCAGAATGGTCAAAGTAAGGTCTGGACGCTCCAGCATAAAGACTCGACAAAGGAATTGTTTGGCATAAAAGCTAATGATGTGGATGGATCGAACCATTTCTAATCGATTCTTAACAGGAAGTAGTTATCCGTAGTAGCTAACCAGTGTATTACTCTACTGTCTTTTTTACAATATTCCTTTTTTTATAAGTACATTTTTCTTCTTTTTCTGGGGACTGGAACGGATAAATGGCATTTCAATTCATTTCAATGGGGAAAATCGGTTTGACATATGAGTAATTTGAGGTATGAGCTCCGTCACACAACGGATTAAACTCGTAAGTCAAGGCACAGCTGTGAGTTACAAAGAGACTCGGCTCTGGCTCACTTTTTAAAGGGCGCCGCCATCGATCTCAGAGACGAGTTACTTCGAAGAATTCAGAGATAAATGGAATCAGAATTCTGTCCTTTGACCTCAGAGTTCTAGAACTCCTGTTGTTGCTCTCCATACAGACTGTTTTGCATGCATGCTCCTGATTGGTCGATACTCCTGGGACTACAAAGTGAAACCTGACACCTCTCAGTCGATGGGGTCGCTGTCGGTGTTGAGCTCTCTCTGAGACTCACCGTGTGGATACAGGGCAGCTCTTTGTTCAGTAACCATGGTAAGGAGAGCTTCCCCTCCCCGCGGTAACAGGAGCGGATCCTCTCCCTCATGGCCAGGTTGATGTTATGGAGAGTGAAGAGACACAGGACGGTCTCTCTGGGAGGGTTGGAGCGGTTTTTCTGACCCTGAAAGCACAAAGACAGAGTCAGAGAGACGGAGTCACGGCACGAGAAACTGGAGAAAAATCAGTGAGGACGAAAAAGGCTCACCTGTGAGAAGACGACAAACAGCACGTCGTCGTCCTCCGACAAACCGAGCGCCTGAGCCAGCCGCCGTCCCGGTTTCTGTTTGTAGGCGGCCTGAACCAGCCGGTACTCCACGCCGTCTTTGGTGCAGCCCAGAGGAAACTCCACGTAGGAGTAGAACTCTGTGTCGTTGGAACACATGCGTACGATCTTCGAGGTGAAGAACTTCTCCCCGCCGGCGTCCATCTGCGTCAGCTGCGTGTCCAGCTGCAGCGTCAGGAAGTAAACGTAAGTGCGGCTGGAGAATCCGTACACGTAGTAGATGTCGAAGGCCGGGTAGAGGGACAGCGTGTCGGACGGGATCTTGATCTGTGAGGAGACGAACTCGTCCTGGTAGACGAGGGAGAACATGTTGACGCTCTCCTCGTCCGCCACCAACTTCCTGCTGGACAGCGTGGGGAAATATTCAGACTTCCCATCGATGGCGGCGCCGATGAACAACCGACTGCCGCCTTTCACTGGTTTCTTCCTTTTTGGGTCGGCGGTCCAGTCGTCCTCACCGACGACCACACCTGGAGGAAGGGGAGGACAGAGACATGAGTCAGACGGTATAAGACATGGACGTCGCCTCTGTGATGTCATTGATTGGTTCCTGAGGTTGGAGGTTGGAGGTCGGAGTCACCCTGACTGTCTTGACCAGGTGGGAGGAGCTTAATGCGACTCTTTGACCTTATTTTAGACAGGTCCCCTGGGTCAGAGGTGAGCGTTTAGCAGCGTGTTCCATCATTAGACTAACTGTGAGCATAACGTGCGCTCGCTTTCTGTCAGACTCAGATTCATGTCACAACAATGAGAGTGAAATCTGATGATCTCAGCGTGATGTGCCAGCCAACAAACGCAGAGTGAGAGGACGGCTCTGATGCGGGGACAAAGTCTGCTCGTCAATCATCGCCCGTTTGCTCCTGACACGCTTCATTCGCGTTTTGTTCAAACTCAAAGCCGCGGCAGCAGATTTAGCATAAAACCTGCAAACATTTTGACATCCTGACACATGATTGACGCCTGCAGGTTGAAACGCTTCTGCAGCCTGTCAGGAACAAAGCGGAGCGGGAACACCACAGCCTCCTGTTCCTCGCTGTTTCAGGATGGAAATTATTTCAAAGTGACGTCAGCAAAAAAAATCTGCTGAAGGACTTTAAATAAAAACTACAGACGAGAGGAAGCAGGAAGCCCTGATCCTGATCCTGGTCCTGATCTCAGGTTTGTCTGAGCCCAGCTCACCTGCCATCCCATCAGCCTCTCTGGCCCCGGACAGGTAGTGCTCTTTGCGGTGATGCGGCTCGCCCAGTTTGAAGAGATCCTCCAGGCGGAGGAACTGACAGACGCCCTGCCAGATGGAGCCGCACGCCACAAGACGGTTCCCCGTGTAGTCCACCAGGAGGAGCTTATTCACGTTATCAGACGACTCCAACCTGAGGGGGCAGACAGACAGGTGAGACATCAGACAGGTGAGACATCAGACAGGTGAGACATCAGACAGGTGGGACATCAGACAGGTGAAACATCAGACAGGTGAGACATCAGACAGGTGAGACATCAGACAGGTGAGACTGAAGACAGGTGGGACTGAAGACAGGTGAAACATCAGACAGGTGAGACTGAAGACAGGTGAGACATCAGACAGGTGAGACTGAAGACAGGTGGGACTGAAGACAGGTGAAACATCAGACAGGTGAGACATCAGACATGTGAGACATCAGACAGGTGAGACATCAGACAGGTGGGACATCAGACAGGTGAAACATCAGACAGGTGAGACATCAGACAGGTGGGACATCAGACAGGTGAGACATCAGACAGGTGAGACATCAGACAGGTGAGACAACAGACAGGTGAGACTGAAGACAGGTGAAACATCAGACAGGTGAGACATCAGACAGGTGAGACTGAAGACAGGTGAGACATCAGACAGGTGAGACTGAAGACAGGTGGGACTGAAGACAGGTGAAACATCAGACAGGTGAGACATCAGACATGTGAGACATCAGACAGGTGAGACATCAGACAGGTGGGACATCAGACAGGTGAAACATCAGACAGGTGAGACATCAGACAGGTGGGACATCAGACAGGTGAGACATCAGACAGGTGAGACATCAGACAGGTGAGACAACAGACAGGTGAGACTGAAGACAGGTGAAACATCAGACAGGTGAGACATCAGACAGGTGGGACATCAGACAGGTGAAACATCAGACAGGTGAGACATCAGACAGGTGAGACATCAGACAGGTGAAACATCAGACAGGTGAGACATCAGACAGGTGAGACATCAGACAAGTGGGACATCAGACAGGTGAGACTGAAGACAGGTGGGACTGAAGACAGGTGAAACATCAGAAAGGTGAGACTGAAGACAGGTGAAACTGAAGACAGGTGAAACATCAGACAGGTGAGACTGAAGACAGGTGAGACATCAGACAGGTGAGACTGAAGACAGGTGAGACTGAAGACAGGTGAGACTGAAGACAAGTGGGACATCAGACAGGTGAGACTGAAGACAGGTGGGACTGAAGACAGGTGAAACATCAGACAGGTGAGACTGAAGACAGGTGGGACTGAAGACAGGTGAGACTGAAGACAGGTGAAACTGAAGACAGGTGAGACATCAGACAGGTGAGACTGAAGACAGGTGGGACTGAAGATAGGTGAGACTGAAGACAGGTGAAACTGAAGACAGGTGAGACTGAAGACAGGTGGGACTGAAGACAGGTGGGACTGAAGACAGGTGAGACTGAAGACAGGTGAAACTGAAGACAGGTGAGACATCAGACAGGTGAGACTGAAGACAGGTGGGACTGAAGACAGGTGAGACTGAAGACAGGTGAAACTGAAGACAGGTGAGACTGAAGACAGGTGGGACTGAAGACAGGTGAGACTGAAGACAGGTGAGACTGAAGACAGGTGGGACTGAAGACAGGTGAAACATCAGACAGGTGAGACTGAAGACAGGTGACAGGAGTGATAGTATGAAAGTGCTATTCAAAGATCATATGGACAGGTGTAAACATAGTGAACAGGTGAGAAGGACAGGTGAGGTAGGTAGTGGGACAGGTGAGAAGGACAGGTGAGAAGGACAGGTGAGGTAGGTAGTGGGACAGGTGACAGACCTGGAGGTCACCTAAGGACAGACTGACAGCTTCAGCTGTGAGACTGGAGAGGACAGACAGGTGCAGCAGACGTACAGGCGGTTAAATACAGGTGAGGAAGCCAGGTGTAGACAGGTGTGTAGGTGAGTGAACAGGTGTACGGGATGGACAGGTGTGTAATCAGACATATAGACAGGTGAGTCAGTCAGTGAGACAGGTGTCACCTGTGAGCACACGCCCTGACGCTGGGCGGAGGGTAACACTTGGCGTTGTCCTCCACCGGTCCGGTCATGTGACTTCTCAGCTCCGTCAGGTTGGCCGACAGCTTCAGCACGCGGTTGACGGCGCCGACGAACACCTCACCTGTCCTCCTGTGGACCGTCAGGTGAGTGAGGGAGGTGTCGAACGCCCGGTACACCACCCTGCCAGATGCCGCGGAGGGAGGAGGAGGAACAGCCGGGGCAGAGAGGAGAGGGGAGAAGAGGAGGAGGAGGGAGAGAAGGAGGAAGAGGAGGAGAGGCGAGGAGGAAGAGGAGGAGAGGAGGAGCATGGTGGAAAAAGAGAGGATGGAGGGATGGAGGAGGAAAGGAGGGAAGGAGGAGAGAAGAGCTGGCTGCAGGTCTGAGGACGAGTCAGCTTCACTCAGACATGACTGTGGAGAGAGAGAGAGAGAGAGAGAGTTAGCACATGTGTATGTACAGGAGCCTGTCAGGGACATTTTAACACTCGACGTAAACCAGCAAAGAATTTTAACAGATTGAGACGACAGGCGAGACCAGACGACTCCTTCAGGCCAGGAAACCAGCAGGGGGGTGAGACAGGTAGACAGACAGGGAACAAGTAACACACCTGAGTTCTTCAGCTCAGCCAAATCTGTGTGTGTGTGCGAGTGTGTGTCAGGTGTTCCTGATCCCTCACCTGCTGCCTGATGAGCAGCTTTAAAACCTGATTTTATTTACAGGCGTCTCAAACACACAGCAGTGGAGAGATTATCCCTGTGTGTGTGTGTGTGTGTGTGTGTGTGTGTGTGTGTGTGTGTGTGTGTGTGTGTGTGTATCGATCTGTTTCCGTCTGTCTTCTCCCTGATTCTCTCATAAAGCTTCAGCAGCTCCTCGAACACTGAGCTGGGTGGAAACTTCGCTCTCCTCCTGGCAGCCATTTCTCCTCCGTTTAGGTTTGACTGACAGCTTTGATCGCACACACACACACACACTCACACACACACACAGTATCTATAGTGGCTCTCTGTAAAGCCTCTGAAACGTTGCTCCACATTAGTTCTGGTTTTAATCCACACTGAGGCCGTGAACAAGACAAAATGGAGGATTTGGCGGCTGCAGATTTCTGCGTTAAAACGCTGCAAACGTTCAAAGCGTGGGCGTTCCACAGGGAATTGAACCCTCTACTGTATCCCTGCTTCATGTGATGCTACTGGTTTGCAGCGTGGACACACGAATCAATAGCAGAATATGAGACACAGATCATCCTCGCTCTAATGTCTCTCTCTCTCTCTCTCTCTCTCTCTATTTCTTGGACCGGTCGCTCTTCAGGAACACTGAGCTCCAAGTTTTCCATGAACACCACCTGCTTTATCTTAAAGCTGCTCCTGTGATGGTGCCAGGCTGTAGTACAGAGTGTTGACATGTTCCTTCATTACTAATACACACACACACACACACACACACGTGTGAACAGGAGAGGATACACAGACTGTCTGCATGAGCAGCTCTGCAGACATAAACACTCTGCAAACACTCCTCTTCTGTGTTTGATAGCAGACATAACACGCTTCAGTCAAATGTCTTTGGTCAAACGTCTTTGGTCAAACGTCTTTGGTCAAACGTCTTTGGTCAAATGTCTCTGGTCAAACGTCTTTGGTCAAATGTCTTTGGTCAAACGTCTTTGGTCAAACGTCTTTGGTCAAATGTCTTTGAACAACGGTGTACAAAGATGTAGTGTGATGGGAAAAAAAAGACAATAGGATAAGATGCGATACAAAACTAAAAGATTGATACGACAGGTTACGAAATAAGATACAGGAAGCAGGAAAAAACACTAAACCAGGGAATGAAAAAACCCCAAAACATACCAATTGTTCTCTCTGAGAGGTATCGCTCAGGCAGACTGACGGGATGACTTTAAAAAACAAATAAACTTTAATTCAGCACATTTGATCATTTCTGAAATTTAAAGTAGCAAAAGCGTCTTTTCTCTCTGCATCGTGACTTTTGTTTAGTTACACAAGAGAAAACTAGGAAGGAATGAAAATTATGAATGTGTCAAAAAATAATTAATTTAGGGAGTAAAACAAGTGATTGTTTCCTGTAATTCAGTTTCATCGTGAAAATCATAAAAAGATGTTTGCAGACGTCTCTGTGGGCTCAGGGGAACTGTGACAGACGGATTTCATCAGTTTCTGACATCTCAAAGTCCTGAGATGGATTTCATTCATTAAAACTTTGAAAAGCAGAGGAACTAAAGAGAGTTAAATGTTGAGTTGTAGCCCCGGAGCCAAACTGTGATCAAACACTGGATCTGGATTTGAGCAGAAAGGTGCGTCTGGAAAATCTGAACCATCCTTTGAACTTTGACTAAAAAGTGACAGCTCCAATGTTCGCACACAAACAAGATGCCTCGTCTCGTTAATTACGGCGTCAGCGTGTAATTGACTTTCAGCAAATTCATCAGGACTTCAGACAGACGGAGTTAAAGCGGAGGTCTCCACCGCTTCATTAAAACATCTGAAGAAGAAGAAGAAGAAGAAGAAGCAGAGGAACTCTTCCAGGAGACGTCTGCTGGTTTGATGAAACACTGGAATAAATCCTCCACAGGGCAACCGCTGTGCTCAGATTAACTCCTCACATGTGTCAGATCAACAGAGAGAGAGAGAGAGAGAGAGAGAGAGAGAGAGAGAGAGAGAGAGAGAGAATGACATCGGCGGGCCGCGGCTAATGAGACAGTAGAAGAAGAAGAAGACGTCTGAAACACTGAGAGGAGTCTGAGTCTGAGGCCGGGATAATAAAGTTTTTACTCCAGCAGCAGAGAGGTACAGTAAAGCCAGTCCCACAATTAACCCTGTGACACACACTCACACACACTCATACAGGAGGACACACACTCACATTCTGTTGAACACAAAGAGGCAGTGAAAGATCAGCACATTAGTTAATTAGCCCGCTAAACCGAGGGGGAGACCAGGGAGAGGAGAGGTCGACAGATGGACGCTAGTGTGTGTGTGTGTGTGTGTGTGTGTGCGTGTGTGTGTGTGTGTGTGGACTGTAGACAGCTGGGCAGACAGAGGAGACAGATAGAGTTTCTCTAACTGGACTACGGTTTCGCTCCACCATCCATCACCCTGAACCAAAGAATGTCTGCGTGTGTGCATGCTAACAGCGCTAACACTTGATACCTGCCTGGACGGTCACAAAAGCTAAATGCTAACCCCGCCTAACGCGACATTTACTTTGGTCTAAGGGAACCTCCATTAGTAGAGGCTTCAGTTGTCATCAAAAGACATCAAAGAAATGTAGAAAATGTCTTAAAGAGACAGTACCCACCCTCTTCACAGATTGTTCACACCAGGCATTCTGAAATGATGAGGTCATCTCATGAGGATCTCCTACTGGGCCTCAATCACCAAGGTCTACACACAGCTCCGCCCTTTACTGGCCTAAAACAGAAGACTGGCCAATCAGAGTGAAGGGGATACCTCAACCCAACATGCCTATCATTTTTTTGACTTAACCAGCGTTGCCAAGTCTGCCACAGTCCTCCACAACGAGAAACACGTCCACAGAGTCCAGACCCTTTCTGCTGTTTCACTGAGTTCAAGGCTGCATGGTCAGTTTTTAGCCCCTTTAAAACCAACACCACCAACTCCCATCCTAAAATAGTCCCCCAGCATCCCCTCTGACTCCTCCCTCCCCATCACCTCCATCTGCATCCCCCCTCTGTGACCCCTCCTCACCCCTCGCTCCCTGTGACTGAGGCTCTGTGTGAATCTCAGGCTCCAATAAACACACAACAAAGACACATTGTGCCGCTGTTTCCTGCTGAGAGGCTGCAGGGCGGAGGGCGGAGGGTGGAGGGAGGTGTTGGGTGGTCTGATGGAGAGGTGGAGGAGGAGATGAGGAGATAAGAGCCCGACACTGATAACGAGAGGCTGAAACAGAGGCCGCTACAAGCTTTCCGCTCACACAGTTCATCCATTCATCCGCCCACTGATGGAGACATGAGTTATTAACAGATCCTGGAGTGATTCAGCGTCACGGTTTGATGTTTAACGGCGTGAGAGGACGAATCATGAGGTGGAAATTTCATAATTTAGACATTTTATGGAGAAAAGTGTTCAGAAAAGTTTCAAAACAAACTTATAAACCTCTAAAAAATAGTTTACAGACAGAAGAGAGAAAACTTCAGCAACTTCTTCTCATTCAAAGAGTCAAACGAGAATTCAGCGAGATCAGCATGAGATCTACTCAATCTGTGACATCATGAGTTGGTAAATTTCCTCCAAAGGGCAAAAAGAACAAGAATAATGGTACCAGTACAAGAGGAGACAGTTCCATGGGGTCTTGATGTTTCTTAAAGAGACAGTTCCATGGGGTCTTGATGTTTCTTAAAGAGACAGTAGCTGAAATGATGGTTTCTAGAAGATAAGGAGATTGTTTCTAGACATTAAATGTTATTTTTGCTTTAGAAATGAGGCTTACAGATGGTAAACTGCATAAATAAGATCCTTAGACACTTTCTGACTTTTATAAATAGTGTTCTTATTTTAAAAATACATGTATGTATGAAAACTTTGACCTATAAACGATTAGGTTTCACTTTAAAATGATCCTTATGTGCTTTGTTTGAGACGACTGTCAAAAAAATGACGCGCTGGCCCTTTAAACTCACACTACACATTGTTCTGCTTTCAACAAAGACGGTATATCTTTAATGTGTGTGTGACGGTGATTCAGTCTGGCTGGGGTGTCACTTCCTGTAATCACATAAACACAGCGAGCCGTGAACCGCCGTGTTCTTAATACGTCCACTTTAAGTTTTACAGCGTCTTCCTCTGTAATTACAAACCGCTGTAAACTGTCTCACAGCTAGGATGCTAACACGCTAACGCTCTGCCCTGTGGGTCTGACAGTGTGAGCACTATAGTGTCAGTCTGTAAACACCAGCGTCAGCGTTCACATGTTATGACGGAAACAGAGAGAAAGTGGGGAAACAGTTTGTGGAAATGTGGTGCAGAAACTTCCAGACGTCTTTCCGTAGATCATTCGGTCATTTAAAGACACAGTAGAGCTTTTCTTTACCAAACTTCTCTTTGTTTTAAAGTGAATCCGTACATATTTCTCCATGTTGCCGTTCTGTTATCAGGGTTTCGGTTTCTGTCGGGTTTTTAAATGAGCTGGGACCTTGTTTGTCCTCGGGCTCCGGCTCTATCTCCTCGCTCTGCGTTGGAGTGAAATCTTCACACACACACAGGTCTCTGACTCTGGATATCAGAGGCGCTCAGCGTCTGTGAGCTCAAAGCGACAGTGACCCAAATAAGAAGTCAGCCTCCTCTTTGTTTTCACACATACTGGATGCTAAATGCTGCCAATTGTGCTTTTTTTTCCCATCGGCTCTATTAGCTTAGCGTAGCATCAGGGGTGTAAACAGGGGAAATAGTTCTCCTTACTCTGTGGAATCCAAAGCAGGTGGTTACTTTTAGCTTCCTGAGAGGGAGTGATTATCACAGATACAGTTAGGTAACAATATCTGGACTTTTATTTCTGTGTCCTCTTCTTTGTTTACCATCCAACAGCAACTTGAGGCACGGGAACGGAGGTTAAGCTAAGAGAGAACATCTACGACCTCACCTGCTAACAACGACAGAATGAGGCCAGGGTTGTGTTTAGGACTCTCATTATCAGGGTGCTGCTTCAGTTCAGCTGTTACCGTAATGTTTCAAATAAGAGCCCGTCTCAATTAAAGGCAGGGTCTCTTTCAGTGGCCTCATGGGACGATATTACAGCAATACTTTGAAATATTCACTGCCTGCCTGGATTTAACTAAGCAAATGGGTACGAGCCTCCTATTGGATAATTACTGTGATTGTATGTGCTCAAAGAGTGAGGTCAGCTGATTATATACCAATAAATATTAGAGACCTTTTTTTTGGTGGCTTCTTTCTTTTGTTTGGCCAGGCAGTGTAATTACTGTATGACCAATTTACAGGCTTTAACTGTAAGTTCATATTTAAATGTAAAGCAGAGTAAATAACGATTTTTTTCATTTTTAATGTTCATGTCCAAACATTTTACTGTATTATTGGTTATTTACTGCATTTAACCCAGTCTCTCTGATAAGACAGCAGATTATACTGTGTAAACGTGAACTGTGTTGCATTGTGGGACGGGAAGAGTTCAAACTGAACGTACAAGAGCTGAGTTTTGGACAAATTACAGTGCAACTGAGAAGAAGAAGAAGAAGAAGAAGAAGAAGAAGAAGAAGAAGAAGAAGAAGAAGAAGAAGAAGAATATAAAGAATATACAGAAGAAGAAGAAGAAGAATATAAAGAATATAAAGAAGAAGAAGAAGAATATAAAGAAGAAGAAGAAGAAGAATATAAAGAATATAAAGAAGAAGAAGAAGAAGAATATAAAGAAGAAGAAGAAGAAGAATATAAAGAATATAAAGAAGAAGAAGAATATAAAGAATATAAAGAAGAAGAAGAAGAAGAATATAAAGAAGATGAAGAAGAAGAATATAAAGAAGAAGAAGAAGAAGAATATAAAGAATATAAAGAATATAAAGAAGAAGAAGAAGAAGAAGAAGAAGAATATAAAGAATATAAAGAAGAATATAAAGAAGAAGAAGAAGAATATAAAGAAGAAGAAGAAGAAGAATATAAAGAAGATGAAGAAGAAGAATATAAAGAAGAAGAAGAAGAAGAATATAAAGAATATAAAGAAGAAGAAGAAGAAGAATATAAAGAATATAAAGAATATAAAGAAGAAGAAGAAGAAGAAGAAGAATATAAAGAATATAAAGAAGAAGAAGAAGAAGAAGAATATAAAGAATATAAAGAAGAAGAAGAAGAAGAAGGAGAATATAAAGAATATAAAGAAGAAGAAGAAGAAGAAGAAGAAGAAGAAGAAGAAGATGAGAAGAAGAAGATGAGAAGAAGAAGAAGAAGAATATAAAGAATATAAAGAAGAAGAAGAAGAAGAAGAATATAAAGAAGAAGAAGAATATAAAGAATATAAAGAAGAAGAAGAAGAAGAATATAAAGAATATAAAGAAGAAGAAGAAGAAGAAGAAGAAGAGGAAGAAGAATATAAAGAATATAAAGAAGACGAAGAAGAAGAATATAAAGAATATAAAGAAGAAGAAGAAGAAGAAGAAGAAGAAGATGAGAAGAAGAAGATGAGAAGAAGAAGAAGAACAGTGTTGGAGTATAAATCTGTAGTTTTACTGTAGTTAACAGTGAAATATTAACAGTGAGTTATTGCAAAATGTAAATGGTGGCTCATAATTTACTGTAAATTTACAGCCAGAAATTGTTCAGTTCAGGTGTGTGTGTTTGTGTGTGTGTGTGTGTGTGTGTGTGTGTGTGTGTGTGTGTGTGTGTTCAGACAAATAAAAGTCTGTCTAAATTAAAGGCAGGGTCTAATAATATTTAACTGTAATGTTTCACATGTCAGTGTCGTTACATCACTGTGAAACAAAGTGGAACAGGAAATTACTGAACATTGAACTGTTACTTCACAGCTGTGCATCATGTTAAGACCACTCTCTCTGATAACACAGCAGATTATATTAACCCTGCTGCATCGTGGGACGTGTCATGATTTTAAACCGTCTGAAAAAAGGCAGATATATTCTGTTTGTGGGGGAGCGAACAAAAGCTGATCCTACACCAACAAACCACGTTACCCAGAATCCTGCCAGCAGAGAGGAGCCGCAGCGTCAGAGCACCAAGCTGCAGTTTTACTGTAGTTAACTGTGAAACATTAACAGTTACTGTAAAATGTAAATACTAGCTCATCATTTACAGCCTGACTTTCACTGTGTGTGTGTGTGTGTGTGTGTGTGTGTGTTTGGCCTGTGCTCATTCGTTGAATAAGGAAACAGACGTGTAAATAAAACAGTTACGGTCAGTTTCACGCTGGTTTTAGCCTCAGATGTGATCGTTTCTTCGCTCGCTGATGTTGATGTTAGCCGCTCAGCTCCACGGCAACAGGCTGAGAAATAACTGCTCCATTAGCCCTGTGTGTGTGTGTGTGTGTTTGAGAGTGTGTTTATGTGTATGTGAGTGACTCTCTCAGACCACACACACACACACTCACTCACACACACACACACGTTGGGTACACAGCAGTATTAGCTATCATCAGTCTATCAAAGTGTTATTTCATTAGAGGTAAACACAGTTAATCACATGACTGCAGTTATCTCATTTAATGGATCAGCTGATGGAAACCAGAACATCCAAACACACTCAGAGCGGTCACGGCGGCGGCCATGTTGGCTCTGCGGGTCAGACTGGAGGTGCAGTTAACCACGCGTCTTTAAAAGGCTGGTGCTGTCTGACAGGGTTAGCTTCCTCTAACGCCTGACCAACTCATCCCCTGACGTCTCTGTTCCTGTAAACGTCTGCGCTCCAACAGGAAACGCATTCAGATGATGGTGCTGGTGACCTTTGACCCCTCGATACATCACGGCTGCAGTCCAAACAAAGTTTACTCCCATGACTGACAGAGGAGACACGCTGCATTTAGGCGCTCTGACGGCTAAATTTACCTCCTGCTGGGTCGTCCAGAGCTCTCAGACTGAGCGTCCATTAGTCACATGACGAACGGACGGACGGGCCAATCAGAGCACTCAGGTACGGCTGGAACCTGTCTGTGGCTCTGAAACCCTCAGATTGTGATTTTTCTGCCGTGTTTTCCTCCTGGCTGTTTTCAGGTTGTGAATGTGTCCCTTCAAAGCCTTTCTAACCGCAATTAGCTCTTTTTCAGAGGAGACCTCGGACTCTAATGAATCAGATTAAGGAGAAGAGGGTAAATGGGTAATTTGTCTAAAAACAGAGACGCTCAGTCTGCAGAGAAATATGAACACACAAACTCTAATAACAAGGAGAGAGAGGAGGAGGAAAACATCCCGGCTCTCTTCTTTTTTAATTTGAATTTAAAGTAAACCAATAATTTTCATTTATGACACAGAAATCAAAACAAAGTCTGAGGATCCTGACAGAGTGACTGATCCGGGGGGGGGGGGGGGGGGGGGGGGGGGTCATCCACATTCCTTCCAAAAACTCACTCATGATCACACAACTTTCACCCAGTTTCAGCCAAACAACAGGAGTGATGCAACCCATCACATGAGGCCGAGACTGAACAACAAAGTGTGGACACACGAAGGTTTCTACATTAACTTCTAAAAACACACACACACACACACACACAAAGAGAAAGAACATTTCTGCAATCCAATTCTTTTATGATTTCAGAAGATTATCACCAGTGAGAACAGAAAGTGTTCAAAAATCAAAAACATTCATTTTCAGATTTATAAACTTCTGTTTGTGGAGCCTAAACTCAAAGATGTCTGAATAGTTGATCCATGTTTACTCTGTATTTATAGACACTACGTCAGTGTTACGCTTCCTGTTTACAGTCTGAGGAGCAGGGTGTCAAACTAGGATTCTGACTCACCGGCCATTGGCTACTAGACTCCAAAATTCTACTAGCCAAATATATTTTTCCACCTGCCAAAAAATTATAAATTATTTTTTAACTGAAAATTACACTTTTTTTTCTCACTTTGAAATAATAACATCACCAAAGTTTTCTTCACCCCGTTAGATCCTGGCTGCATTAACAAATGAAGAAATGTATCGCTTGACAGCATCACACAGTTTTACAGTTTGTTCTGTTTGTTTAATTCAGTGCAACTTTTGTTCAAACGTGTCAAACATAGCATGAAAAAACTACACTATAATGAAAAGTGCATTATGGGAAATTATGAACAGAGCTGCCCCACGTTCAGCGTTCCTCTGATTATCAAGCTCACAGACTCACTATCACATCCAACCATCAGAATCTGAGTCTGACTTGCAGCTCATCATTTTGCTATTAGCATCATACTTTAGCCATAAACGAGTCTCGCCCGCCTCGTCCACTCGCCATTTTTCTTTCAAGGTTCGCTGTGACAGCCCCTCTCTCTCTCTCTCTCCTCCTTCTTCTTCGCTAGCAGCTTCGGTTTCTCGCCTTTTTTTGCACACTGGTGTTGCTGGTGCGGGAGGCTCAGGTTCTTTGACGCCGGGGATGTGTCTCCACATTTTCGCGGAAAAGATTCACATTCACACGGGGAGACGACGCACTGCGCATGTAAACTTCCAAGTCCCTCTGACGGGAAGCCACACAGGACAAACTTATCAGCGCACAAAAACCCAAAACAAAACAGGCCAATTAATCCACCGGCCACTGGTGGGTGCTGGATTTTGTTTTACACGCCAAACCATTTTTTTACCCGCCATTAGCGCTTGGCGGGTGTTAATTCTATTCCCTGCCAAGGAGTATCGACCAATCAGGTGCATGCATGTACTTGTTCTACGATCCTGAGATCAAAGGCAGAATTCAGGATTCTCTTCATCTCTGAGTTCCGCCCTCGATCTCAGAATCCTACAAAGTCATTAATGTCTGAGACGAAGGGCGACGAATCAGATGTGTAGGTTAAAAGTGATGCCAACATAAAGGACGCATGGAAGGAAGTGAGCAGCGATGGAAACATTGTTTCCTGCTGCCAGCAGGGGGCGCTATGACTGTGATCAAATCTAACAGTTTAGATGTGTTCAGGCCTGGACCCTCATTAGACATGATGCCTCTGAGTCAGACTTAGGGATTACATCACTGAGATAAAAACTACTTCCTGTTTCCTGAGTGAAACACCTAACTTTGAAGGCTTCCACGGCCACGCCCTTAAATGTTTCCAACCAAAGCTTTCGGGGTTTTCATGTTTCAGGTCTCCTCTAGTTGTACGGCTCATACCAAGTGGATCAGACCTACCCCTTTGGAGAAGGAACCATTCAAAGACCCCTGGAAATGACCCAAATATCTCATCACTTCCTGTTGACGTTTCACCAGAGTGTTAAAGAGACTTTTTTTTTAACGTTTCTGAAAGCCTGATACAAAAAATCTACCCCCGAGGCTTGATCGTTACAAACTGCTTATTGGCCGATTTTTGACACCGATTTTAGACAGTTTTATCTCGTTGACATTTTCATGAATCGTTGGACTCGTACAAACTGTCACGACTTTCTAGGAACTGGAATCCCAACAGTTTACAGAGTATAATATCAACAGAGATGGAAGGTGAGGTTGAGTTTCTCTGTGTGACTCTGATCTGAAAAACTTGTTTGCTTAAAAAAAAATTTCTGTGTTCATGTAAAATCTCCTCAGTGTGTCACTAATGAGTCGAAACGAGCGAAAACAGCGGTATGGTCCTTTAAACTTCACGCATTTCAGGATTTTATCAGCGCCCTGGGACAGAGCCGACCCAGACGTCCACATCTGATCTGAAAAAGAGTTTCTGTTTGAAAGTTCTGGCAGCCGCCGTCATCAGCTGCAGATTAAACCGTTTACCTGACGCCTTCCAGCGAGAACATTAACGGCGGCTATTTTTAAAAGGTGTGAAGCCGGTCCAGAGCGAGGAGGGAAACTCTGAACTCTGCTGCTGTTTCAGTCATTAACAGCTCCGAGGAAGCACGAGGTTTCATTTCACAGCCGTGCTCTGACCTCCAGGAGCAAACACACAGTCTGAGAAACACACTTTCACCTCAGGACGCCGCGTTAGAGAGACAAACAGAGTGATGCATCTCTCCCAAGAGAACGTCTTTACGCTGACTTTACATTCCTGCTCCAAACTTCCCCTAAAGCACAGAAATATGACTGAAAGTGGCATGACTGTTTCTTATCTCTCCATAAAATCATCAATCTTTACAGGATAAACTTTAAAAACTTCAGTGAAAAGTTCCCAGAGCAAAACAACGACGGCTTTAACCGTCTCAAAGAGGGAAAAACTGTTCACACTGGGACCAGAAACAGCTTTGAGGACATGGAAACTGTGACGTTATTATTCTTAGAAGGGTTTCATGGATAAATCAATGACACATTCACATCAATCTGTTAATTTCCAGCACAAATTAGCAGCTTAGCTTAGCTTTACCCTGAACCTGTCATGCTTACTTTGGGAGCTTTTCCACCAGAAGTACCAGGAACTTCTCTTCTGTTGTCCCCTGAAGAATCTACAAACCAGTCCAGTGACGTACGTAGAAAATAAAAGTAACTGTAATACACCTCCAGACCAGTAGAGGGTGGTAAGAGGATGACTCTGCTCTTCTTTTGAGTTCAGGTTTTTGACTTTTATTCAAGATTTCTCAAGACCAACGGGAGAAAAGTGACATTAAGCGTCCCAGGTGGAAGGTTCCTGAGACTCTGAAGAAGTTTTCAGCTCAAACAGTTTTTCAGGAGAAGTCAGTGAAACTGAAATATCCACGCTCACATTATCCCTGACCTCTGACCTCTCCTCACAGAGACTGGGCTTCAGGAGCTGAGATCCTTCAGCAGGGGACCTGAGTCAAAGTGTCGCGGATTAGGGGAAGTATTATTATAATCTGATGCTATCTGCTTCCTGTCTGATAAAACATGATGTTTAATATCCCCCAGAATGATCCACTAACCCGTTTTACAGAGATCATCTCAGAGCCTCAGATACACTCTTAAACTCAGACTTTCACACTTTGAATCCATTTAACTCAGATTAATCCCTGTGAGATTAATCAGACAGCTTCACATCCTTCAGATTAAGACTTCAACACAGTACATCATCTGAAAACAGCTGAGTGAAGGCTAAGACGGACAAACGAGTCATAAACAAAAAGGCTAACGAACGTTTTCTGTCTCAGGCTGCTCTCGGAGCGGCGAAATGTGACCGTTACAGCAGCCCCAACATCTCTGCTGGAGAAAAAATGGATAAACATCCTGTCCTGCAATCCGGACCACAACAGCTTGGTAATATTTAAGGTTGTATACGTTAAGTTACCATGGGAAAAAAAGGATTAATAGGAGAAAAAAAAGGGCATTTGGTACTGTTTTTGTCAGGAAAAGTCTAATTTCATGGCTGTACAGTCAGGCGGTTTAAGAAGCTAGCCTCGTGGGGTTAGCCCTGAAGCAGGCGGCCCGGATTCAACCTGGTTCCCACCTGCCCCCCCTGCCTGGAGGCAGAAAATGAAACAACACCAGAAGATGAGCAGCTGATCACAGCTTCAGGGTGTTCCAGTCCAAACCAACAAACAGAAAGGACTCAGCAGAAACTCCAGAGTCCAGGTCAGCTGGACCATCAGGAGCCTTAAACCTGCAGAGTCCTGTTAGAGTCTGAGTGGTCCCAGGATGAACCCTGCAGGTACCGGTCAGGATCATCCAGGTGAGAGAGTGGGCGGGGCCTCTGCTTCACCCTCTCCTCAGGTGTGTTAGAGTGACGCAGACACTAAACTGCTCCAGCTGTGAGCTTCAGGTGAGACCGTGGAGTTCCTGGAAGCATCAGAGCTTTAACACCCTGACGCTGCGAGGAGTCAGATCTCAGAGTGGAGTCGAACTCTCTCTGCAGCTCGTCTTCAGTGTTTGGGTTCAGAGAGCGACCACGCTCCAAACATCTGTTTCTATCGTTCTCACTCATTTAGCCCATCACATGTTTCACATGAGCTTTACATTCCTGCTGAGCCATTAACAACGTCTGAGAGCGTGTGTGTGTGTAGAGGGAAATTAACAGGACACACACACAAACACACACACACACACACACACACACACACACACTGGGTGGAAACTCTGAGATTTGAGGTTGAATGATGAAGAAAAACAGCGTAATGGTCCTTTAATGGCTAAAAAACATGTAATGATGAAATGAACCATCCCTCCTTGAACAAACACACACACACACACAGAACGAGAGAGAGAGAGAGAGAGAGAGCTGGTGTATGAGTCCCTGTTGGTTCTGACAGAATTTCCAGGACTGCAGCTGCAGGATGATACCACACACACACACACACACACACACACACACACACACACACACACACACACACACACACACACACACACACACACACACAGGGGGTACTGTGCTGTACTCAGTCTTCATTTTGTCCCTCTGGTGCCCCCGTAGTATCTCTGTATGATTCACAACTCATATAAACTCTTATTTCAGCCTCTGTCTGTAACTCTTCATTTTAGCTGCTGTCTCTTTAAGGCTACCTGCTCCACAAACCCCCTTCACTCTGATTGGCCATCCCTCTGGAGATCAAGCAATAAGCAGACCCTAATGTTTGAGGCCCTGCCCAGCTCATCTTTCTTCATAGATCACCCACATCAGACACGAACCCTCTAGAACCAGAGCAGCTAGAAGTTACCCAGACACGGTAACCATGGATACGGGTCCTGATAAGCTGCTGGTAGAGATCTGATCCACAGACCGGACCCTGTTTTCTCTTTGTTGGATGTTAGTGTCTGAAAAAGGTTATTTCTCTTTTTGTTTCAGTTCTCTGAATTAAACTTAAACATCCTCACACACACACACACACACACACACACACACACACACACACACACACACACACACACACACACACACACACACACAGAGGCTCTTTACTGCCTGGTTATAAATCAGTTTAAAGTTTTATTCACACAGTCCTGCAGCACAAAGCGTCCTCTCTGACCCTCAATGAGTCCACTGTGTTAGCTTTAACCAGCGGCTCCATCAAAATCAGATTCAGGCCAATAAACAACATTTCCCACGATTCAACAGCATCTGACTGCAGGGATCACTCTGTGGAGTCTGATAACTCTCGAAACATAAGGATCCTGTTGTTTCAGAGTAACTCAGGGGCCGTTTAGAGTCCACAGGTCGGTCTTCCTGCAGCTGTTTGGACCGTACGAGGAGACCAGATCCACCAAACGACCCCCCTCAGGTTTTTAACTAGACCTGTTCTGATTCATGGAGCTCTAAATCCCAGAGACCTGAACTCAGGACTCAGAACGATGACCCGTACGTTAAAGTGAGGTCAACATACTCAGGGTATCTGGAACTATCTGTCTTCAGCGTCATGCTAACATGCTACAGGCTAACACACTACAGGCTAACACGCTACAGGCTAACGTGCTACAGACGTGACGTCTGAGGCCCTCGGAGTGAAACTGCTGCACTAAGAGCTGGACTGAAGAAAGCTGGACACAGAAAAACACTTCACACCACTTCTGTGTAAACACACACACACACACACACACACACACTCACACACTCATATGAGTTTGACCCAGCCCTCTCTGAGGACTGGATACACACACAGAAACACACACACACTCACACACAGAGCTGCTGGAGGTCAGGAGGCATCGAGGGAGGAAGTGAAGAGTGTCAGCTGATTGTTTCCTGCTTGTTCCTCAGCTCATCCTGCCTCTGTGTGTGTGTGTGTGTGTGCGTGTGTGTGTGTTACGTTGAGTCAATGTGAGACAAATATTCCAGCCATGTCAGACGTGCAGGTTCCGTCTGTTTCTCTGAGTTTATAAAGAATCATTCAGACTGAATGGAGGAGTTTAAATTTATAAAAACGAAGCAGAATTTAAAGATTTCTACAACAAACTGTTTAAACAAACGGTACAAATGTCAACACCAAGTTTCTTATTTGATTACTGTCTCATTACTTTATCAAATATGGTGCAGAAATCTCTGAATCCGTCTGTAAACAGATCAAAACACTCCCTTCTAAAAATAACACCAGATCTGCACCAGACACACTGAGTGATGACATCATCACATAAGGACCTGGAACAGCAGCGGAGTATCTGCAGGTTTCAGCAGGTCAAATTTAAGACTTCCTAAGACCTGTGAGTGATGCATTCAAGACCAGCGTGTAACATTTGTAATGAATTTAAGACTTTTTAAGGATGCACGGACGCCCTGATCAAGGTCTGCCATAGCTCCACCCCTTGATAGGCCTCCACAGGGCTGGCCAATCAGAGTGAGGGGGGTTTGTGGAGTGGGGAGTCTTAAAGAGACAGCAGCTAAAATGAAGTCAGTAAAAGTTTATAAAACATCAGGGCGGGAAACACAGATTTTTATGAGCTGTGACTCATGTAAAGATACTACGGGGCCACCAGAGGTACAAAATAAATAGAGAAAAAGCACAACGCCCGCTCACGCTGATGGAAACATCTCACAGTTTTAGTCAGACGTTAACTTGAGCTCACAGATGGAGGTTTAGTTGTTCTTTCAAGCGTCACTTTCTCTCAGCTCGGAGCAGCAGACTGAGGACGCTAATAGCTCGTCTAGACTCTGACACGAAACAAACAAAACAAGAGCAGAGTGCTCAGAGCTGCAGGTGTTACAGGTGTTACAGGTGTTACAGGTGTTACAGGTGTTACAGGTGTTACAGGTGTTACAGGTGTTGTGTCAGATATCATCCAGGTGGTGTGTTTTATGGATCAGAGCAGAGAGAGGGAAAACGAGTCCGTTCAGTGAGCTCACAGTGACGCTAACACCAGGTCAGAGGGAAACAACCGTTAGATCGCTGATTATAACACACACTCACACACTCACACACTCACACACACACACACATGTCTGAGTGTGTTCACAGAGGATGAAAATATCAAATCAGAGTCTGCTGTCAGTCTGCTGACTCAGCGTTTCCTCAAAGCGTTTTTTTTTTTACTGACTCAGCATAAAAACGAACGTGTGTGTGTGCGTGTGTGTCTGTGTGTGTTTGTGTGTGTGCACTTATTTCTGTATGTTCTAATCAACAGTGACGTGTGTGTTTGTGTTACAGAAAGACAAAGTGCTTTAGATTGAATTACAGACATACACACACACACACACACACACACACACACACACACACACACACTGACCTGATTTCAAGTGACTTATTATGCACACACATTTAGATACACACAAGGTCACACACACACACACACACAGACATATTTACATCTGATCGATGCTCCATAATAAGCAGCTCTGATGGATTTCCAATAAGAGGAGAGCTGAGAGAATCTGAAGATGAGAGGAGGAAATTACATTAAACACACACACACACACACACACACACACACAGGGGGGGGGGGGGGGGGGGGTTGGTTGTGTCTGGTTTGTAGGCTGCAGGCTGCAGGGTTGAAGGTTAAATTCCCTGTGAGGCTAAACTGGAGACTAGACTGATACTGGTGAGACACACACACACACACACACACACACACACACATACACATACACACACAGATTATTTCATTTCATTTAAAATTCAAAAATTAACAAAGTAAAACAAAATAAGGACTGACCCTGAACTCAATCAGAAATGAGACGAAATAAGAAGATAAAGAAGAAAAAAAAAAGAAAAAAAAATCTATTTATCTGTTATTGGATCAGATTAATTCAAAAGTCTTTTATTTTGAAGAGAAATGTTTATTTTTGCAGCTCTTATTTTTCTACTCTGACATTTTATTTTATACTATTTTATAATTTTGGTAAATTTTGTGTGTATTTTATGTTCTTTATCGTCCAGTTATCTTTTTTCTTATTATTCCTGCTGCTCCTCTCTCTCCCTCTCTCCGTCTCTCTCTGTTTCTGTGTCTGTGTCTCTCTCTCTCTCTCTCTCTCTCTGTCACGTTCCCTCATTCAGCTGATTCTCTCTGATAAATCTTTCCCTCCTTTCTCTTATTTTTCGCTGTCTGAGCTGTTTTTTTTTTTTTTATTTCCTGACCTCAGCGTGTCGTTATCTTGATGTCTGATGTTTTAACCTGTAAAATCTGCAGAACCATCAGATGCTACATGCTACATGCTAACAGGAAGACGTTTCTGAATGAGGGTTGAAACCTGAGCCTGAAGGGTCAGAGAGCAGTGACCTTTGACCTTTGTACTGATTGATTTCCTGTTAGCAGTGAGCTAGCGCTGCTGTGTAAAGCAGACTGACCCTCTGCTGTGCTCACAGTGACACGCTAACATGCTAAGTGAAACTAACATGTTTTTGCATGCTCACGTTAGCACTGTAGCAGCACAGTGAGGGTGACATCTGCAGACAAACAGAGAGCGTATGTTTCAGCCTGATGGTGGCGCTAGATTCACCGTTAGAGGATCAGCAGAGTCACTGCAGGAGACGCTGATGAGATGTTTGACTGTAAAGTTAAACATCTCATCAGTTTGTCAGACAGACTCTGTGTTTGGACCAGAGGGTCCGGGGACCCTTAGTTCCTGTTCAAACAGTCCCCAGAACTAAATGGTTCCTGTGGGCTGATGTTAGTCTGACTGCTGAGCTGAAGACCCGTTTAGCGCTACAGTTAGCCTGTTAGCCTGTTAGCATGGAGGATGTTCAGCCTGTGCTGGTTTTGATGGGGCTTTATTTCACCACGGATGGATCTGTTGACTCTTGAGAGGAGACGAGCTCTAGAGACAAAGCCGTCTGAAGTCGGTCGAAGCGTTTCTAGAAGCCCCAAACAACTTGGAGCGGAGAAACAGCGGACTGAGCGCGCCCCTGTTTTTCAGGGGTACATTTATTACCCCAGAACTAGATTTAGGCCCCAGTTCCTGTGGTGGAGGTTTCACTCTGTGTTTTCAGTTCCTCGGGTTGTTTCAGAGCTCTGAGGTCATCAGGGGAAGTCTTTGAGTGAACTGAGGATCAGATCAGAGTCCAGGGGAGGAGGTTTTAGTGACCCAGGTCCATCACAGCTGTCTGTACTTCTAAAACTGAACCCTGAGCCTCTCATTCAGGGAGCAATGAAGCCTCTCTACAGTTTAAAAAACAAAGTCAGCTGATGAGCTCTGACTCAGATTTCCTCTCCGCTCAGGTGTTCAGCGCCTGATCGCTCGCGTCTTCTTCATCTCCGTTGTTCCAGGTTTTTGGGATTTGAGTCACAAACGAGTGTCGAAACTTCTGCAACATTTTAAGAGTGAAACTGAACTCTGGTCACAGGTCTGAAACCTCCTGATATCCAAATACTTCCTCATCAGAGTCATACAAAAATAAATCTCTCTGGACAAACTGTAAACAAACTGAATCCTTCGAAATAAATGAACCAATGTGACTTTTATATGTTTGTTTGTTTGTTTGTTTTTCTATGACGCATTTTTTTGACTGACGTGACCTATACTCGGGAAAAATCGCCGAACAAAAGTGCGAAGCGACAAGCAGCATGGCAGCCACAGCCAATCAGCAGCATCTTTTGAGTCTCCTGTATGGGACCAGTTTGGTTTCCCAGCAAAAAACAACAGTGGAAGAAAAAAAAAAAATTGCCTTTGTGCCCCTTGTTGTACCGAACCGAAGCTTCAAAACTGGGAACCTTACGGAACCAAAATTTTTGAGTACTGTTCTTGTGCATGGCAAAAGAAATTTACAGCGACGGGGACGGAGGTGGACGACCAAGAAGGTGTGAGCAAAACACTGATGGGCTGAAGACGAGGCGTTCAGCGTTCTCTGATTAAATTAGTTCAAATAACCTCCAGTATCTGCTCCTCATCTCATTTGTCTTTGTCATATTTATTGATTTAAACCTTAAAGAGGACTTCATGGACACCCCTGTGAACACTGAGACTGTACGAATTTAAACCATGAGGAGCGCTGCGTGTTCCCTCTGTTTTTGTAGCTTTGTATCATCTTTAAATCCCCGCAGATGATGATGATGATGATGATGATGATGGTGGGGTGACACAAACAGGAGAGTTTAGTGATACATGTGGCTGCAGCTGAAACAGAGAGACGCGCTGAAGCAGAGAGGAAAGCTGCTCTGTGCCGTAAATAAGAGCCGTTAGATAAGGTGACGGAGCCGCAGGTAGGAGAGAGGACAGGTGGAGATGAGAGAGAGAGAGGGAGAGAGAGAGAGAGAGAGAGAGAGAGAGAGAGAGTTTCTCCCTTTTAGTTAAAAAACCTCTTAATAGACGTCATCTGAGCCACGATCACCCGACGAGTCCAGACAAACGTTTTTATTTCTGGATGTCAAAAGAGAAAAATGACGTGGTGTGGTGAGAAACTTTTGTTCTTCTTCTTCTTCTTCTCTTTAAAATCAACCCAGGCCTCATTTCTCTCTTAGAACATCTCAAAATAAAAACGTTTTTTCTGGACCTGTCGGGTGAAACACGGCTCAGATTGAGTCTCATTAAAAAAAAAACATTTTCACCTAAAACAAGACGTGAAGACTCGTCAGATTCCAGTTTGTCATCAGGAGTCGCTCAGTAGGACGTGTTCCTGCTCCGTCTCCACCGGGCTGGAGTGAATCAGTCACGTATTAATACAGGAAACAGAAACGTGACGTTTAATGTAAATCAGAGTTTAAAGTGATGCTAATTTCACTGCACTGTAAAAACTCTGGTTTAGATTTAAAGTTCTGTATTTTCATTTAACTGTATCATACTGTTAAAACAATGCATTCTGGGAATATTGACACTACTACTACTTATTACAGTCATGTACACTTTACAGCAGAGGATCATGGGAAATTTGTGATGTTACCCAAATATTCTGCCCCAGTTCAAATCAACAAACTATACCTTTAATTTCTGTCTTTATTTACAGCAGTTTGTTGGTTTTTGAGTCAATTTAGATCACAGTGAGCTCCTGTATTTTTTACAGTGTAGATACTGTAAATGTACAGTAGCCTCATAGTGACAGTAAAATAATACATTTACATTTATAAAGTGATGTGCTGTAAATTAAATTACAATAAAATGCTGTTTGGATTTTTTTTTTTTACAGTATTCCTGCTTTAGTTCAACAGTAAAAAGTTTTACAGTGTAGATTGGGCCGTTCACCTGTTTATTTGAGGGACACATGCATGAATCATTTCTTCCTCAAGTAAATAAAGTTCCTGTGGTTCACACAGATGTGTGTATGTCTCAGACATGAAGACCATAAAAATTACACAGAAAAAAATCAGAGTTTGTGGTAAAAATCTGGGAACAAAACAGAGAAAGATTTTTAAAAAAGGGTTTTGTTCAGGTTTGAAACTCGGGTGTAGTCGAGACAGAAAGTGGAGGAAGCTGAGAGCAGTTTGATGAAACGTCTTAAAGTCTGCAGGAAGTTTCAGGATTTGATGTTTTTGATTTATGGATTTATTGATCACCTGATCAGAGCGGATTCAAACTGTTTTCAGCCTCTGTCGGGGGGATTTACTGATGATTCAAATAAAACTTGTCAGGCTGTTTGAAAAGACGGAGGTGATGCTTTCAAGGGTTGAATCTGGAGAAAACTGCGGCGTTAAAAATCAGAAAGGATCCAGAAACATGTCAAAGATTTCTGCTGTCAGCTCATATTTCAGTCTGTGTGACTCAGATTCAATCAATCAATGAGTTTGATTATTGATGATCTGAGCCGCCTTCAGACTCACACACACTCACACACACTCACACACACACACACTCCTGATTTCATCAGAAACATAAACCTTCACTTCAGGACCGGTTCCTCTGATCATGACTCTGTTTCCCTCCTTCAGCTGATCGATCAGACTGTCCATCAGATTATTGATCAGCTGAACTTCAGGCAGAGAGGAAACATGTCGGGGATCTGCTGAATCCATGATCAGGTATTGATCAGGTGATGTCAGAGACCAGGACTCATCAGATCTGGTCTCTGGATCTGAGGAGGACTCGTGGATCTTGAATGGTTCCCTGATGGTCTCCAGGTGTGTGTTGTTACCTGAACTCCATCATCAGGTGATTCTTTGAAATCATGGAGAACCTCCAGCCTGATCTCTCTGACATGGATCCTGATCCCTAAACCAGATCACTTTACTGAACCTGCTCAGATTCGGAGCACGGATCCGGATCGATCAGTTCTGGCTGTGTGCTCGGAGCCGGTTCAGCGGATGGAGGCTCCTCTCAGCACATGGACGGAGGGATGAAGACAGAAAAACCCTGATGTGGATTTTCAGACGTTTTCTCGCGTTTCAGCCTCGATTTAAAGGTTTTTCCGCTGCCTCCCCCCTCTTTGTTCTTCTTTAATGGATCGGCGTCTGGAGCCTCGCTACCTCCCAGACCCCCTCCTCTCCTCTCCTCTCTTCCCCCTCCACCTCCCCCACCTCTCTCCCCTCCACCACACGCTGAAAAACACACATTCAGCCACAGATCGCGTCTTTTGAGCGCAAAATGAGCGAAAAGCGCAAAGCGGTGCGCTCGGCTCGCTGCGCTCAAACGGGCCGAGTGTTCCTCAAAAACACCCCGAGGGTGAAGCAGCCCTACCTGGGGTAGCAACCCCCACCCGGTCCCGCTCCCTCACCCCCACTCTGCGTGGAGAGGCAGTAAAACGGGGAGGTTTCCACGCGTTAGCGGCTCAGAGAAAAGCAGCAGATGATCGGTGATGCGGCGGGGAGGCGAGGCGTTTTCCCCCAAAACATCCACACACAAACACCCCCCACCTCCACCACCTCCACCTCCACCACCCCGCTACCTCTAGATCTGCAACCGAGACCGGGAGAACCCCTCAACACCTCCACCCTGAACCCAGCAGCCCCCTCCGGACCTACCTGGACGGAAAGGCGCAGAAAAGTCCAATCAGTGATTTAAATCCACAGTCCCACGCGCGCTGCCGCTGCTGCCTTTCTTCTTCTCCTCTTCACATCAAACCTGAGAGAGCTGCAGTCAGGTGCTGGCAGCGCGAGGAGGAGTCCGGACAGGTAAAAATGTCATGTGTTCAGCAGAGGAAGAATAATCCGGATCAGAAAGACTCGGAGCGGAGCGGCGCGTCTCGTTCAGCAGAGGAAGAATAATCCGGATCAGAAAGACTCGGAGCGGAGCGGCGCGTCTCCCCCATTCACACACAGCCTGCCTCGGCTCGGCTCGGCTCGGTCTGCTCCTGCTCCGCCACAGCCAGCCCCCCATCAGGAGCGTACCACTGCGCACCCAACCGGGAGGGGGTGGGGCAACCAGGGAAGCGCACTCAAAACCTCTTTAACACCCCACAACCGGATTATTAGGTCCGGAATCCGATACGCGTCTGAGTTTAATCCCAAGAAAACAGAACAAAGTCTAAAATCTGAATAAAACACGAAGGAAGGAAACATTTTTAAAAAGAGAAACAGATCCCCCCCATGAAACCCGTCCTGTGGTTCAGTCCGGCTCCTTAATCTGCTGTTTTTCTCCTCCTAAAGCCAGATGTGGAGAGAGAGACTGAGAGAGAGACTATGACTCACAGACACACAGAGAGAGAGAGAGAGATGAATATATAGAGATGCAGAGAGGTATATATAGAGAGAGATAAAGACAGAGGAGAGAAAGATGGAGTAAACAGAGACATGGAGGTGGAGAGAGAGGGGGGGGGGGGGGGGGGGGGGGGGGGGGCTCAGAGATGAGAGACAAAAATATGATTTAAAAAAGAGAAGAGAAAATTCTCCAGACCTTTAACTCCTTACTGCACTGCAGTGACGTCACAGAGGACTAAAGGGCGTGGCAGCACACTGTGACATCACACCTGGGCGTGTCCAAACAGACTGATGTCAGTTTGCAGTTTTTCTGTGATGTTTTGGTTTTATGAACAGCCCGCTGTAGAATATCTGAGATGATAATCTCATTTAAATCGTGGATTACGATCAGGAAATGTGACGTCCTCTTCACTGACTCTTGAGGCTTCACGCCGGTTGCGTGATCTCCATCCTGTCTGCTTACTCACAGAGCGTTCCTGAACGCTTCCTGAACTAACTCAGAGTCTAGCTGGGATAAGTTTGCATCAGCGTCATGAAGCCTCTCTGTTTATGAGGGAAACGAAGGAGACGGATGAATCACTCAGGTGATGAAACAGTCCAAACGGTCTCTGGGCCGGTGTCTGAAACCACACCTGTAGGAGCCGCCTGAAGAGACACCTGAAGTCAGCCACACTGTTTCCTCACTCTGATGTTTGAAGAGAAGCTTCTTCTAACCTCCGTCTCTTCTCTGTTTTCCTCAGAACGTGTTCAGAGAACGTGTTCTACCTCCTGATGTCTCAGTCGTGTTATTAAAGTTTCAGGAAGCTGCTCAGAGTCCAGAGAACACGTGTGAGCACATGTTAGTCACATCCTGATAAGTCAGCGCCTGACGAGCTGCTGCAGGAAGAGACGGACAGACAGACAGACAGGTAGACAGTGAGACAGGTGGAGGGTCAGTCACACAGTCAGGATGTGTGCTGGATGATGAAAAGGTCAAAGGTGAGGGTAGAAGAGGTGCTAAGGCTAACAGATGCAAACGAAGCTGCTGTGATTGAGAACAGGGAGGCAGAATTCAGGACAGACTCCGCCCCTCATCTCTCTGACCAATCAGAGTGATTCTTTCAGAGAGTAAAGGCTATGTTGGATAGTTCATTCTGATCCGCTAAAGGCTCATTTATCCTCCCTTTACAAACATCACTGCTCACGTACTTCTAGTGTCTCACTAGAGCTACGTATACGGTGAAAACAGCAACACTGCCCCCCCATGGTTTTCGGTGGTACTGCTCCGTTTGGTCCGTATCCGTTAGCTTTATGGAAACGTGCAGAAATATGGACAAAATGAGCATAAATGGGCCTGAAGGCAACGCTAAGGACATAATTCAGCTCAGCCTGTTGACACTGTGTCAAAACTGTTAGCTTCTGTTAGCATCAACAGACAACATTCATATGGATGCTTTGATTGGCTCATGAAATGAAAGTGATTCTTAAACTTGTCTCAGATTTTAGAGTCGAGCACGAACGTAAAGAAGGACGGGGTTTTGAGTCCTGGAGGTCTGGAGCTGCAGACTCAGACTTTCCAGCAGCTGGAGCCTAAAATAGACTCTGATCTGGGCTGGGTTCAGGTTCAGGTTTAGACTGGGGCTGGATCTCAGCGGTTCTGGTCTGCAGACAGACGCTCACCCTGTAATCAGCTCTGAGTTTGACAGTTTCTGGTTTTAACTTCTCCCTCCCCTCTCTCTCTCTCTCTCTCTCTCTCTCTCTCTCTCTCTCTCTGTAATTTTCTTAATTGAAGCCACCGGAGGGGTCGGGTCCTCTCCTCTTTCATCCTCTGCTCGTTTCATTCTTTCCACGTCTTTTTATTTACTTCTTGTTTGTTTTGCTCACCCTTCTCTCCATCCATTATCCTCTTTCCTTCACCTCCTTTCCTCTCCTCCTCTCCTCCTCTCCTCCTCTCCTCCTCTCCTCCTCTCCTCCTCTCCTCCTCTCCTCCTCTCCTCCTCTGTTCTGTTGGTTCTGTCTTCAGTTTTTATTGATGTAAATAAACTTTATTTATCAAACCTGTTTGAACGGCCTGTTTGACTTTTTCATCCAGTCACGTCAAACTTCCTGTTTCTGAAGCTTATTTTAAATTGTCTGCATGAAGACGTGGAGTTAGCGACGGTGATGTCATCAGGTCAGGTCCTGTGTTTTGGCTGCTGAAATTTTGCTTCCTGTTCGTCGTTGTGACCATATTTGGAAGATATTCTCTCTTTCCTTTTTTATTCATTCAGTGGTTTAATCGGGCTAAATTAATAATTAGCTTAGCTTAGCATGTTTTTGCTGCCTCCCTCAAACACTCACCAGACCCCCCCCCCCCCTTCCCCCCCTCAGTGTAAATTGATGCCGATCTTCCGTTAATCTTTTTAAGACAGCGTGAAACAGCCAGCAGCATGCATGACAATGGACCCCTGTGTGTGTGTGTGTGTGTGTGTGTGTGTGTGTGTGTGTGTGTGTGTGTGTGTGTATGTGTGTGTGTGTTCCTGCGGTTAAAGAACCTTCTGTATGCTTCCTTCTTTACATCCCTGCTACTATTACAAACCACATCTGGACTCTTTGTGTGCATATGTGTTGTGTGTGTGCGTAGGAGTGTGTGTGTGTGAGGATGTGTGTGTGTGTGTTTGTGTGTGTGTGTGTGTGTGTGCAGCTGTTCCTCGGTGGAGTTTACGAGGTCGAAGCCACAGAGCAGAACAAATTCTCTGTGTTGTCTGTCTTTATTTATTTTTATTTCTCTGAGGTTTCTCTGATATCATCGCGCGTGTGTGTGTGTGTGTGTGTGTGTGTGTGTGTGTGTGTGTGTGTGTGTGTGTGTGTGTGTGTGTGTGTGTGTGTGTGTGTGTGTTGCATTAACTCAAACCCAGACTAAAAGTCATTCAGACAGCTCTCTTGTTGATTTCCCTTATTTGACATCTTCTAATCAAACTGAAAACAGATCCTCTGATGGTTTCTGTATTTGTTTGGGAATCGAACCGTTGGCCTTCAGTTAAGACGTCCTGAGTATGACGGTTGTTTCTGCAGGAGCTCTACAACTTTCAGATCACGGACAGAATCCTGCCCTCTCACAAACGAATGACTTTTAGAATTCAGGCCCCGTTTACACGACAACAGTTTCAGGATGAAACACAAACGTATCAGGCTGCAACTCCAGAGTGCAGCTTTCACGCTCGGCTTTGCGCATTCCTCTTTTGGTAGCCCTCCTCAGCAGAGGGCTACTTTGTAATTTCGTTGTACTTGTCGCAATGACAAATAAAGTTCTATTCTATTCTAAGCTACAGTTACATCGCCACCTGGAGGCCTGGCATACATACTACAGTTTTTTTCAGTCCCTCAGTGTTTCCGTGGAAACGCAGATTTTTATCACTGCGTCGTGTAAACGGATCCTCAGAAATCTCCTGCTTTTACTCTCCATACTGTTTCTCCTGCTGACACCTGATTGGTCAATTCTGTTCAGAATATAAACAGGAACCAGAAGACTCCTCAGATTGAAACCCAAAAGAGATTTTATTTTTTTTAAATGTAGGATCTGTTATTAGAGGTTAATCATGGTTCAACTGTTCAACAGTTCACTGTTTTAGTGAGTTATTGATCAGATTCAGCTCCATAAACTCCTTACAACTGTTCACCACTTCAGTAAATTAAAAAAATCATTTTTTTTATGTGTTTTGTGAGTTTTTTTTTGCTCATGAAGTGTCTCTACCTGGACCACAGAGATCATAGACCTGATGAAAGAAGACGTGTTCAGGACCTCCACACTTGTGTACAAACCTTAGATAAGTGTTATAACCGATGTTTAACTTATAACAATTATTATATGTTTAAGAATAAAAGCAGTTAAAGAGAAAATCTTGACAACATTCATAACATTCCTTCTGCCCTCTAGTGTTAAAATATAAAAAAATATTTAAAGTTGGTACATTTTGCCCTGAGTGTTGTCTGACAGGACAAACCGCCTTAGAGACTGAACTCAGGGATTAACAAATGAAGTCACTCTTTTTTTTTTTTTTTTTTTTTGTCAGATTAGAAAAAAAGGGAAAGTTTTACCCTGAGTGTTGCCTTATAGGTCAAACTGCCTTAGAGTCTAAACCCAGGGTCCTCTCTCTCTCTTTATCCCTCTCAAGGGACGGGACACCCACCTGCCCACCGGGCTTGGTGCTGAGGTGGTTTCCATGGTTACCGCTGAGCCTCACTCTGACCTGATTGTTCAAAAAAAAAAAAAAAAAAAAAAAAAACAATGAGGGAAAAACTTCAAAGAGGAGCCGCTCAGTTGCCTAGCAACAAGGCTCAGTGGCAGGACCGCTCTCTCTCTCTCTCACTCTCTCTCTCGTTCACCCTCTCTTAAATCTGTCTTTTTTCCTCCCTCTATCACTCTCTCCCATCTCTCCCTCTCTCGCCGTCCCTGTTATTCTCCATCTCTCTCTCATCATTCTATCATCATTTCATCTCCCGCTCATATAAAGTTCTCCTCCTCTTTTCTCTCATCCCTCTCTCTCTCTCTCTCTTTCTCTCTTTTTCGCTCATCTTTCCAGTTTTAATGTAACTTTAGTGACACGAACATTTCTGAGCTGCCAAATCACATAAAGAGAGGAGTGATTGAACACAGGCGGCTGTAAATAATCATATATCCTCTCTGTGCTATTTTTAGCTCATCATCTGCTCTGTTCCAACACGGCCACAGAGCTCTGTTTACGTTTATGCTACATGATTCACTTTATCAGCCCTCATTAGAGACACCTGAACTATCTGGACTGGAATCAGAGGTGTCTCAGTGTATCTTTAAGGATGTCAGAGTGTGTGTATGATGCCAGAGCTCTATCAAACCTCACACACACACACACACACAGCGCTGATATTTGCTTCATCCACGCCCACGCGGACGCCAGAATGTTTCATGTTTAAGTCGTGTGAATAACTCACTCCATTCCTCCGAGACTCCAACAATCTGTCCCAGTTTACCCATCAATCAATCAGTCAGACCACAGCAGAGGAGCTACATGATTGGCTATCACAGGGGCCAATAATCAATCAGTGAATTCATCACTTCTTTCGTACCGTTCGTCAAACCTTCGTGTCTCTGATGTGAACACAGCAACGTTAGCACAAACAGAAGTAACAGGTATTACAATGACAGACGCCGTGGAGGCCTCCCACAAGCCACCACATTCAGAGCTCCCCCTGCTGACTGGCTGGAGTACAGCTCATGAGCCCCGCCTCCTCCATGGAAACCGATGAGACATGGGTCATAAACGCTCCTGTCGAAAGTGGACGCTCTTATCGTGCTGTTTCGTCTCAGCATCATTATAAACAAAGTTTTTTTTTATATTAATCGTTCAGGGTCGCAGGAGGCTGGAGCCAGAATCAAGTCTCTGTTTTACTTTCCACTCTCGCTCTCCATGAAGTTATCTCTCTTTCTCATCTATTTCTATACCCCCCTTTTTCTCTCTCTCTCTCTTTCTCTCTCCTTCTGTGGATGTCTGTGGTCTCCCCACCAGCAAGAGCCAACACCCATGACCTGTGTGTGTGTGTGTGTGGCTCCTGGCAGTAAGTGGACTGTGCACAGCTGGCAGTGAGAGAGTTGCACTTAGTGGTTTTTGAGATCAGAATGAGTGACGGACCAGAATGTGTGTGTTGGACAGGTTACAGCCGAGCATGATGGGAGTGAATGAGGATAGCTGTACACACACACACACACACACACACACACACACACACACACACACACATGGAATGAAAACACTCAGGGACTCAGTTTCAGCATGCTGAACGGGTCATTTGTGTGTGTGTGTAGGTGTGTGTGCGCGCTTGTGCATGCTGAATCACCACTGGTATCATTTGTAACCTGATTCAGATCTGATGAGGTCACACACACACACACACACACACACACACACACACACACTCATACACACACACACACACACACAGAGTCCTGCCAAAGCTTTAATTGAAACCATCTTCTTCCTCCCTTGGTGTGTGTTCTCTCTCTTCCTTTACACTCGTCCTGGCTCTGGATCCTGCTCTACTGTGTGTGTGTGTGTGTGTGTGTGTGTGTGTGTGTGTGTGTTTTCTGGTTCTCTGCTCCTAGTGTCCCATGTATCTCTGCTGCCTCCTGGTGGCCAGGAGTGGAACTGTACAAACCAACCTGAACCAGCTCAGTCCTGCAGCTGAAACACACACTGATGCTCCTCAGATGAACGTCTCTCTTCAGTTTGCTGAAATAACAACAACATGATGCAGATCAGCCAACAGTCAAGTTTGTCAGGTCTCTCCTCAAGAGGAGGACAACGACCTTAAGAATGATTGTTGGACTGGGGTCAACAGAGGAACCAGGAGGAGGATCAGGTCTGACTCTCAGGATTCTATAAAGTCATAGTTCTAGAACTCCTGCTGTTGATCTCCAAACAGACCATTTTGCATGCATGCTCCTGATTGGTTGATAGCCCTCAGACTACAAACTGAAACCTGACACCTCTCAGACTTCTTCCTCTTTATGTTCATGATAAAATCCATAGACTGGAAAAAAAAAAAAATGGACGTCATCTCTCTCAGCTCAAACTGCAATCGCCACAAAAACTGCTCCCCCTAGTGTCTGGCTGCAGCAGGGGTCAAAAACTGCTCCCCCTGGTGTCTGGCTCAAGTATAGGTCAAAAACTGCTCCCCCTGGTGTCTGGCTGCAGTATAGGTCAAAAACTGCTCCCCCTGGTGTCTGGCTCAAGTATAGGTCAAAAACTGCTCCCCCTGGTGTCTGGCTCAAGTATAGGTCAAAAACTGCTCCCCCTGGTGTCTGGCTCAAGTATAGGTCAAAAACTGCTCCCCCTGGTGTCTGTCTGTAGTACAGGTCAAAAACTGCTCCCCCTGGTGTCTGGCTGCAGTATAGGTCAAAAACTGCTCCCCCTGGTGTCTAGCTGCAGTATAGGTCAAAAACTGCTCCCCCTGGTGTCTCGCTGCAGTATAGGTCAAAAACTGCTCCCCCTGGTGTCTGGCTGCAGTATAGGTCAAAAACTGCTCCCCCTGGTGTCTAGCTGCAGTATAGGTAAAAAACTGCTCCCCCTGGTGTCTGGCTGCAGTATAGGTCATAACTGCTCCCCCTGGTGTCTAGCTGCAGTATAGGTAAAAAAACTGCTCCCCCTGGTGTCTGGCTGCAGTATAGGTCAAAAACTGCTCCCCCTGGTGTCTGGCCGCAGTATAGGTCAAAAACTGCTCCCCCTGGTGTCTAGCTGCAGTATAGGTAAAAAACTGCTCCCCCTGGTGTCTGGCTGCAGTATAGGTCAAAAACTGCTCCCCCTGGTGTCTGGCTGCAGTATAGGTCATAACTGCTCCCCCTGGTGACTGGCTGCAGTATAGATTTCATTGGTTTTGTTGATCATAGTTGGGCTTTTATTGTCCTCATTGACGCAGCATTAAACAGATTCATGCCTTCAACAGCTAATCCAGAACAATTTACTGTAGAGCCTCAACCACGTCAAACTTTGTCTCCCGTCACAGTTTTTCCATAGTTTTCACAAATTAAACTATCATGATATGTTATATAATGATGGGGCTTTCTGTCAATAAATTGTGTTTGTCCTTAACCCATTTAATCCCACATTTTCCCTGCAAAATAACATACGAATATATGTATGTACTTCATTATTTATTTATTATTTACCCATCATTTTTATTAGTATTGTTCTTGCTGTGTATTTATTATATAAATTTTCATGTTATTATGATTTTCAGATTCTTTAATTTTGAAACTTTAATCATTTAAGTAAAATTAATTAAATTCAAACCAACATTTCAAGAGATTCCAGAAGTAAAAAAAAAAAAAAAAAAACCAACAGGATGAACAAATGTTTGTTAAAATAGGAGTGAAAATGCTCCACGTCATGTGTTTAATGTGCTCATGTAAATGATTCACATGTAAACACCTGTACCTGTAATACAACTTAAAGGAGGTTTATTCAGAGCTAAAGACGGGTCAGGTCTCAGTGACGGTCAGAACGACAGCACAGTAAAGAGATCTGACACTAACAGAGTCCCAGTCTGGATCAGAGCTCTAGGACAGCTCACATATAGTCTCATAAAGCCGGCTCAGACCAGGTGAGCCAGCTCAGGTGTTTCATCTCTCCAGTCGGCTCCACTCAGCAGGAGGGTCTCTGGGTCCTCTGGGCTTCTGGACGCGACAGTTAAACCCTGAAAAACAAACACGGACGCTGAGGTCAACCGTTTCATAAACTTCATTTAACCACGAACACGAGGTCATCCCGGGAGGAGGGGACCAGAGTCAGACTTCATTCAGGTCTTTGGATCAGCTCTGTTAGCCTGTGCTGAAGATTTGCATCAGGTTTGGTCTGAGGGTGCTGATGACGGTGACCTTTCTGGTCTTTTTTCCTCCTGCGTCTGTTTTGCATTCATGACTTCCTGTTTCCATCTGAACAATCAGAGCTGTTACAGTCATGTGACTCAACAGGTGACTTCATTTCAACATGTATCAAATGTCTGTTTGGATAAAAGATGAAAGAAATGAAAGTAACCGACACTTTCAAAAAGCTTTGCTGGACCTTTTTCTGTAAACCTTGCAAACTCGCTCTAGATTCAGAAAAGCTTTTGAGAGATGGTGAGAAACTTTGCTGGAACTTGAAAAAATTCTTTCTAGATTTTCAGAAGCTTTCGTGAGTCAACGGTTAAAATTTTGCTCACAAGATCCAGAAGGAGAAAAATGTGTGCAAAAAAAAGATGACAAAGATGAGGAATTTGTGGACTGTTCCTTTAAATGAAACGGGTGTACTGACCGATCCCTCCAGGTGAGCAGAGGTTGGCCGTTCCTGGGACTGAACAGGTGACATCTTCATAATCATCGTCAGTCTGAGGAGGAAGATCAGCTGGAAGAGAGAGAGAGAGAGAGAGAGAGAGAGAGAGAGAGAGAGAGAGAGAGAGAGTCACACCTTCATCTCATCACTCAGACCTCCTTCAGTCCGTCCGTACTTCCTAGCTTCTCACCTGGTAACAGCTGATATTCTCCACTGTCTTTTGATGCAACTGGCCCCTCCCCCTGCCTGTGATTGGCTGGTGTTGCTGTGTCATAGATGGGCGTGGCTGAGTGCTGCTGGCTGAGCGGTCTGGCTCTGGGTTTGACGGTGCTGTAGACCGGAGCTGCTGACGCTCCGCCGCCGTCGTTGTCGTAATGATGTGTTAAAGGAGGGGTCCTAAAGGGTTAACGAAGAAAAGCTCAGTAACGGGTTATGATAACTCCTCCTCCTCCTGTTGGACTGACTTCCTGTTGAACCAGGATGTAAACATGTTGGTCCACAGCCTCTAGTGGACACTCAGGAAACTGCAGTTTGTAAACACTTCTTCACCGGCTTCATCTTTAAAGACCAGAAGGTTCTTTTAAAGGAGACTTGAGGTGTTCCGTACCTGCTGGGCTTGTTTACGACAGAGTAGGCGGGGCTTGTTGAAGGCTGCTGGGAGTGTCTCGATTTGTTGACAACAGCGTACGTGTCACTCATGTTCGCCTGCAGTGACAGTCTGGGTTCAGAGACACAGATAAAGAAATAAAGATGAAGGTTTACCCCTGATATCAGTCGTTGTGTTAAGCTAGGCTAACCACTGCTGTGAGAAGACTGAGTCTAAAACAAATGGAAAACAAAGGGTCAAGTTTTCAGGTTAACTCAAATCACCAGAAGTCCAAAAATAATTCATGTTGTGACGGTTAGGCAGAGGGTTAACCTCTTCCTCTTCATATACACGGTGCGTGTGTATCTGTGTGTGTGTAACTGTGTGTGTGTTTATGTGTGAAAACCTGGTGAGAGAGGTGTGAGTTAGTTTAGTCTCTTTGTTTGCTTCCTGTGAGACAGAAAACAACAGAACAAAGAGCAGCATCGTCTCCAGTCTGACATGAAGCTCGTTTCAGCACACAGGGCCTTTAGCGGGAGAGCTAACAGCTAATATGCTAACGTTGGTTCCATTTTAGAGGAGCCACAAACTTTTGTGAGATCTGAGAAACTTTTGCAAGATCCAGAAAAATACTGTTAAGAGCTAAAACCAGGAGGTCCCACCAATGGAAGACTGAAGACCTCTCAAGAACTTCCCCACATCTCGAAAATCCCTGAGGACTCACACAAGTTTCTCAAGATGACAAAAGAACGAAAGGATCTTGAGATCTCAAGGAGCCCTGAAGGCTCGCAAAATTTTCTCAGACAAGTTTTGCGTCTCCTGATGAACTTTTGTGTGATCTCGAAAAAGTCTTTCAAGATTTTTGATGAGCTTTAGCGAGATATCCAGCATCTTTAGTAAGATCTGCAAAATTTTGCAAGATCTCGACAGACAGTTATTAAATCTTCAGAGGCTTTTGTGAGATCTTAAGGAAATTTGTGCCAGATCCAAAAAAAAGTCTTCAAGATCCAGAATAAACTGACTTCCTAAACCAGGAAGTCAAATCACTGAAACACCTGAGATCTTACAGAAGTTCCCTCTGGACCTATTTCTGGAAAATTTTGTCCAGATGGAAAAGAACCCACATGATCCCTGAGATCTCACAAACTTTTCCCAGACATGAAAACTTTTGAATCTCCTGATAAATTTTTGTCTGATCTTGAGAAACTCTTTCAAGACCCTGAGATCCCAGGGTCGCCATCAACTTTTTCAAGATTCTTATGAGTTTTTGTGAACCCTGAAAACTTTTACGAGATGTCGAGCATTTTTTTGTAAAACATGCAATTTTTTTTTGCCAGATCTCGAAAAACCTTTGTTAGATCTTAAGAAGCTTCTGTGAGATCATAAAGAACGTTTTTTCTGGATCCCAAAAATGTTTCAGTGTCCTGTGGAGTTCTGACAAGATCCAGAAAAAAATGTCAAAACCTAAACCAAGAAGTCAACACTGAAGATCTCAAAAAGGTGTTTCAGAAGCTCCCAAAGATCCCTGTGGACCTACAAACATTTGTCAGGATTTCAAAAAACAAAAAAAACAAAACAAAACAAAAAAATCTGAGACCAACTTTTCTAAGATCCAAAGATCCACAGATGAAACTTTAGTTTAACCGAGAAGAGTTTTTTTCTTTCTTGTTTGTTTTAGGTCACGTTGTTTATTCTGAAAGTAGAGCTCAGGCTCTTTGGGGTCAAAGGTCACGTGCAGCAGACTCAGTGGGAGGAGTTAAAGTGAAACTAAGAGGAGTGTGTGTCCTGGGTCCTGTTAAACCGTCTCACTCTGTCAGTTTGACACCTCACTCTGCCATATTTACATCTCAGCAGGAAGTTGTCACAAACTCCACTTCCTGCTTGGGCTGTGTGAGCAGGTTGCCATGGTAACACTGATTTTAGCCATCATGGTTTAATCAGGTACTCTGAACAGGGACACTTCAGCTGCACATGAGACTGATTACTCAGGAGATAAGCTTCCACATCATCATCCTCCTTCTCTCCTCTCCTTTCCTTCCTTTCCTTGTGTCCTCTCCTTCCTCATTCTCTCTCTCTTTACGCTCTTATTTCTCCTTTGTATATATCCTCTTGTTGTCTCTCCTCTTTTTAATTTTCCTCTCTTCTTCATTCTCCTCTCCCTCCTCCTCCCTAGTTTATCACCTTTTCCTCCTCCTCCTCTCCTCCTCCCACGCTTCCTTTCCTACTTTAACGTATCATTTCTGCTGCTTCGTCTTTTACATGTTTGCTCTCTATTGAATCTTTCCTTTCCTCCACACCTCCTCCTCTTCTCTCAGTCCTCCTCCCCTCTGCCCTCTCTTCCCTCGTTTCCATGGAGAGGTGGTAACATATGGGGCCGAAAATGGAGGCTGAGGAAGTGTTAATCCAACACCTCGAGCTGAGAAACCCAACAGACTGATGGACAGACAGACAGATGGATAGAGGGATAGAGGGATAGAGGGATGGATAGATGGGTGAATGGATACCTGTTGGAGGATGAAGTGTTTCTTTTCCTCTCTCTTCTCTTCTCCTGCTGAACAAACAGGAAACAGTTTTATTAAACAGTTTCATTCTGCAGGTTTTGGGGACTTTTTGAAGCGTTGACTCAGTTTCTGTCTCCACATGAACAGTAACGTACCAACAGAGTCCAGAAGAATCAGACTTCACATCATATCACAGACCCCTTCATAGACCGACCAGCCAAGGAGCTGACCGGGGTCCCCTGAGGATAACCCACCCACAACTGGAAAGAGTTTCATTCAACCACACGTCAAAAAGGGGAACTGTCCCTTTAAGGATGGTGTGTCTCTTTAAGCAGAACGTTCTTTCTGTCTGCAGCGTCTGCAGAGATCAGCTTCCCTCTGAACCTGCAGCTGTTTCCCTTCATGGAAACACCTGCAGACTCTCGTACAGACTGAGCTCCTAAAGTTAACACAAACTTCATTAATCTGAAGATCAGAGATGGAACTGCTCACGGTTTTCTGTTCAGGACTCAGAGAGTTTACAAAAACCAGACCAACTGACACGTCAGGAAACGTTTACCTGACAGCTCAAACACTCAACGTAGACAAAAAGACTCAGACAGAAGAGACAGAACCACTTCATTTCAACTTAGAACTCATGACATTATTCACACTTTAGACTCTCATAACATTTCAACTGTATTCCAGATTAAATCTCGTAACATTTCAACTTCATTCCAGATTAAATCTAGTCACATTTCGACTTTATTCCAGATTAAATCTCATAACATTACATCTTTATTCCAGATCAAATCTCATAACATTTCGACTTTATTTTAACTTTAGTCTCGTAACACTTCAACTTTATTCCAGATTAAATCTTGTAACATTTCAACTTTATTCTAATTTAATTCTCGTAACATTTGGACTTATTCCAGCCTAAATCTCGTTACATTTCGATTTTTTTCCAACTTAAATCTCATGACATTTTAATTGTGTTCTAACTTAAATCTTGTTACATTTCAACTTTATTCCAGATTAAATCTCGTAACATTTCAACTGTATTCTAATTTATATCTTGTATCATTTCTACTTTATTTTATCTTAAGTCTTGTAACATTCCGACTTTACTCCAACCTAAATCTCTTAACATTTCAACTTTATTCCGACATAAATCCTGCATCATTTTAATTTTATTCTAACTTAAATCTCATAACATTCTGACTTTATTTCAACTTAAGTTTTGTAACATTTTGGCTAATTCCAATGTAATCTTGTAACATTTCAATGTTATTATAACTTAAAATTCATAAAATTTGGACTTATTCCAGCCTAAATCTCGTTACGTTTTGACTTTATTCCAACTTAAATCTCGTTACGTTTTGACTTTATTCCAATTTCAATCTCACAACATTACGACTTTTTGTCTTCAGTCACATAACGTCTCTATTCCTACTTTAGTCATATAACTTTACGACTCTTATTCCGACTGAACTCTCCAAACACTGAGACTTAATTTTGACTTTACTCTAATAACATTGTTACATTTCGACTTTATTCCCCGTTTAGCGTCTCTTAACCTTCATACTTTATTCTGACTGTAGACTTTTGATTTTATAACTTCACTTTGACTTTAATTTTGAAACATTGTTGTATTTCGACCTTGTTTTCATTTTAATCTCGTAACCTAATCACTTTAGTTTGACTTCACTCTCCACACACTTGTTAAAGCTGCGTTAACTTCCTCCATCCCTGCAGCAGAGTAAACATGTTTCTAAATACAGTATCTACAATACTCACACAAAGAGACAAACGGACTGATGGATTGACGGACTACAGATTAACAGATGAACAGACTGGTAGACTGAACTGATTCTTGAATCGATGTGACTCTGCAGAGCTGCTCATTAAACTGAAGGAATCGACGTCAATCATCTGTGTTTAGTCTGTTGCTCCTGATCTCTGCAGGGCTGGCTCTGTCTCTGCAGGTCAACCTGAAGTGTTTCAGCTGGTAAAGGTGAACTCACCTGTCAGCATGAGCGGCCTGTTGGTGTGTCGTTAGCTTCAGGAGCGTCTGTCTCTAATGTTGATCTCACTTTAAAGAGAGTTCAGTCTCTGCTGTGAATTTACATACAGGAAGTGAGCTAGAACACTTCCTCTTTCAGCAGCTGCTCTCCGTCCTCTTCCTCTCTCTCCTCCGCCTGATAATCTGATTTAATTAACCCTTCACGCCCAGAGGAACGGGGTGTCTGTGTGTGTTACCTCGGGCAGGTTGGAGTACACGGGACGACTCGCCAGCTTGATGACTCGTTGGAACAAACAGGCCACGGCTGTGAAGATGAACTGATACTGCTCCTGCGGAGAGAGAGAGAGAGAGAGAGAGAGAGAGGGAGAGAGAGAGAGAGAGCTTTTCTTTTTACACTCTGGAGTTTTGATCATTTTACATTTGCAGGGGGAAGTGTGACATTTCAGTTTCAACATGTTTTAAATTTGAGCGTTGTGTCAGGTTATATCCACCTGAGCCCTCACTGAGGAAACACACACACACACACACACACACACACACACACACACACAGGTGTGTTCAGGTACTGGGACAGCCTCTCAGTTTACACATCAGGACGACAAAACACCAGAACAGGAAGTGTGACTCGTTAAATATGTTTTTTTTGCTGAGAAACACACGTTTCCATTCTTGCCTCATTCTGGACTTCATGGACTCAGCAGTTCAATGACCCGTCTGCAGACACCTGCACCCTTCTACTACAGAGCCACGCTCCTGCCATCGACTTCAATCACATTCTGAAATTATTTCAACCTCGATCGAAAACATTAAAACTTAAATTTGATCTTTATATCCAATTTTGTACAACTTTTATTTTAACCTCAAACGTTACCGATTTATTTCAACTCTTTTTTACGATTACGACTTTTTTTCCGCTGAGGTCTGGGAGAATGGTTTAAGTCACATTTTGACTTTATTTAAATCTTCATCATACATTTAGACTTTATTTTTACCGTACACTCTAAAAATGAGACTTTTCCGATTTTTATCTTGTAACATTCCAACTTTCTTTGGACTTTAATCTCGTAAGTTTACGACTGTTTTCTGACTTTAATCTTGTAACTTTGATTTGATGTTCATGTCCTTGCATTACCGCTTTATTTCAACTTAATTTTTGTACGGTAACAACTTTATTTTTCTGGTAAAATTAACAATCGCAATCATTTGGACTCTAATCTTGTTTAGTGCGTTTATTAAGACTTTCTTTTCTTCCACTCTAACATCATGACTTTATTTCCTCTTCATTCAGACTTTAATTTTGAAACATCACATCTTGATTCTTTAACTTTTTCTTTTTATTCACTGTGACCCTGAACCTTCGTCGTAAAAAGTAAAGCAGAGTTTTTTATTTTTATTTGATTGAAGGTGGATCTCGTTTTGAAATGTGTTTGTTTTTAAGGGTTTTACGTACTTTAGTTTGCACAGCAGACGGTCTCTGTATCCTGAGCTCCAGGACGATCTTCATGATGCTAAAGTCTGCTGTGATCTGCTGCTCAAACACACACACACACACACACACACACACACACACACATTTTTTCAGGACACTGAAGGACAGATGCAGAAACAGAAAGTTTATAAAGTTTGTTTTTCTTGAACGCTGCTTGGTGGGATCAGAGCGTGCAGCTGCAGACAGACGGAGCTAAACCGCGGCTCATAAACAAAGCTAACGTGAGAGTGGTCATGTGACCTGCTTTTCAATTCGTTACCCCGGTAACCAGCAGGTCATGGATGTAGTCGAGAGCACAGATGACTCCTGTCCTCCCGCAGCCTGCACTGTAACACACACACACACACACATACACACACACACACACACAAACACACACACACACACATTAATGTATACTCAGAAAGCAGGAGGCTGTGAATATGCAGCAGGTAACACCTGCTAACGATGGCACTGCTAACATCCACGCTACATCTGTTCCTGTGTGTGTGTGTGTGTGTGTGTGTGTGTGCGTGTGTGTGTGTGTGTGTGTGTGTGTGTTCCATATGTGTGATGCGGCCTGTTGAATGTTAATGACCATCTGACCTGCGATCTGTTCCGCTGGCGTAAACAAGCGTCAGTAATGATGTGGAATTAGCAGCCGTTTAGAGGTGCTAGAGTGTGTGTGTGTGAGTGTGAGTGCGTGTATGCGTGTGTACCTGCAGTGGACCAGCAGAGGCGAGGTGTGTGTTCCCTGGCTGGTTCTGGCTCTTTCCAGCAGGTCGAGGACTCTTGTGGCCTCGCAGGGAACGTCGTGATCGGGCCAAGAGAGGAACTGATACTGGACCAGAGACCGGGAGTCCTGAGGAAGAGGAGGAGGAAGAGGAGGAGGAGGAGGAGGAAGAGGAGGAGGAAGAGGAGGAAGAGGAGGAGGAAGAGGAGGAAGAGGAGGAGGAAGAGGAGGAAGAGGGAAAGTGATGTTTTTAGTCTTTATTCTCTCCCTCTGGTGCTTAAATCTTTGTTTTTCTCTCTGTTGTTTTGTTAAACTCTGATTTCAGCCTCTGTCTGAAACACTTTGTCTTAGCTGCTGTCTCTTTAAGAGAACCCCCCTTCACTCTGATTGGCAGACCTTGGTGTTTAAGGCCCCGCCCCTCATGAGGCAGTTAGGAGATCCTCATCATCTCAGAGAGTCTCGTGGAGATCTCGTGCTGTTTTGAGTTTCAGTGTGAAATCTGATGAAGTTTTTATTTTAAAGTTTTTATTGAAGTGAAAATATTGCAAAGATCACACATCAGCTGTAGAAAGTTAAAAGTATCTGCTCATTTTAACTCTGATGTCAGCTTCTTGTTTGTTTTTAATCAACATTTAACAAATCGTTGGAACTTTCCTGGAGGTTGTAAAGCAGTGGTTCCCGGCCTTCTGTGGGCCGTGACCCCATTTTGACATCATTAATTTCATTTTCATCGTTTTTATCTTCTTCCTCCAGAACATCTTCTTTACTGTTTCCATGGTAGCTGCAGTATTTAATGTCTCAGTTGGGGGCAGACGTGTAAAGAAATCTTTACCTTCTGTTTTCTATTTTTTTCCACTGACAAGTTAAAATGAGGGAACTCAAATAGCGGTATCTGTGCAGTCACGTGATCACAGCCGTCAGTCAAGAGGCACCAGCTCAGATATTTTTATTCGCTGCGTTTTATTATAACTAGATTTATATTTGAGAAAGTGAAAGTACAGGATACAGTTATTTAAAATTGTGAGTGGTGTTTTCATTAAAAAAAAAAAAAAAAGTTCAAATATTATTCTTATAAATATTATCTATATACATATTTTTATTTTATTTTATTTGTTTCACACATTAGCATAAGAGGGGAAAAAATTGCATAAACACACACACACATACACATATATATACATATATATATATACATATATATACATACATATATATATATATATATATATATATATATATATATATATATATATATATATATATACACATATATACATACATACATATATATATATACATACATTTACACATACATACACATATATAGATATATATACATATATATACATACATATATACATATATATATATATATATATATATATATATATATATATATATATATATATATATATATATATATATATATATACATACATTTACACATACATACACATACACACACATACATACATATACACATGCACATATATACATACGTATATACATACATACATACACATACATATACATACATATAATGAAAATAGAAGACAAAGGGAAAAAAAGAAGAAGAAATAACATACGTGTGAGGTTTGGTTAGAAACCTGTAAAGGCTTATGTAAAATCCACACACAAAATATTATACCTGATTATTCATATTTTTATCAGTATTATTTTATCAATTACTCAACATTCCAGGCGACACCAAGGTAGAAAACTCTGCTGTAAAGAGTCTTGATGACTGTGAAGGTAAAAAAACCTGAGACTGTTTATTTCCCCTCAGACTGACTGTTCTCTATTTAATGTTATGTAACCTGTTTCTGTACCTGCTGGAAGGTGACGGTCAAGTTTCTGATCAGCAGGTCTTCATTGGGACGAGTCTCCCCCTGCTGGAGACAAACAGAGCTACATGTTACAAACACATCACCAGGGTTTCATTTGGATCTTCAAATATTTACCACCCAATGAAAGATATGTGATGTATTAATGTGTTAATCTTAAGATTTATCACTTAAAGTGAGGTAGATTTAATCAGTTTAACCGTTTTCTTACGCTGTAGATGGTGAACGGACCGAATGAAGCCGACTGTTGATCTGCAGCCCAGTAACACTCACACTTTTTCTGCAGATGAAAATACAGATTAAAAAAACCCAAACAGATAAAAGCGAGTCGGCCTGACGTGATGGAGCTTCATGACGGGAAGAGTTTTCATCTGTTGTTTTTGAAACAGAGGGACTATTTTTTTTATTTTGGAGATAAACTAAAAATTTTCATGTGAAACATTTTTATTTGAATTTCTGTTTGAAGATAATTTGGTTTAAAATCATCAGAAACAGACGAGGAGGTTTTTATTCTCACCTTTCCCATCTCCACCTCTCTGCAGGCCATGATTATCACCTGAAACACAAACACATCCAGATGTTAGTCAGAGCCGCCTGGAACTTTAAATAAATAAATAAATAAATTATAGATTCATGTGTGTGTGTGTGTGTGTGTGTGTGTCTTGAACCTTGACGTTGTTCTGCCAGATCAGCCTCCAGAAGTCGGTGATGGTGGAGCTGAGAGGAGCCTGAGCAGCGATGTATTTGTTACCTGCTGACGCCCCCTGCAGGACAAACAGAGACAAGTGGAGAGACTGCAGGGTTCAGGTGATACTGACCTCTGCTCACAGGTAGAGACACAAACACCTGAACAGGAGGAGGAAGTTCACCTCAGACTGCAACGATCACTCATCTGAGATTAATATGAAATATCATTAAGGAATAAATGAGATTCATAAAGATGAAAATACAAAATGCAATAAGTTTTATTTATTATTCAAAATCAAACAGGATCAAAATGAAAAACACAAAAGAAGGAGGAGAAAAAAAGAGGAGAGACTGGAGGAAAGGAGAGAAAAAAGGAAAGGGAAAGAGGAAGCAACTGAGGAAGAAATGAAGGATGGAAGGAGAAAAGAAAGGAGAGAGAAAATTGAGAGGAGGAGGGGAAAGAAGGAAAGGAGAAAAAAGAGAAATAAGACAAAAATAAAAACAAAAAAAGGAAAGGAGGAGGAGAAGAAGCTGGAGAAGAAGAAGAGGAGGAGGAGGAGGAGGAGGAGGAGGAGGAGTAATGTTTACCTTGATGAAGCTGGCGTTGATGTAGTTAGAGTCTGAGTCTGAGGTCAACGAAGACAACATCACCCGAGACTGATCATCTACACACACACACACACACACACACACACACATACACACTAAACATGAGACTTTAACATATGATACAGTAAAAACACCTGAGACGGAAAAACAAAATGAAGAGAGGAAGGTAAGGAAAGGAAAGGGGGTAAGGAGAGATGGAAGGAGGTGTTGTGTGTCCTACAGGGCAGGATGTCTTTGTATCTGTTCTTCTTGATGTTCTCCTTCAGAGCTCCATCCTCAGAGGTCAGACCCAGATCTCTCTTTAACACGACCGTCCTCGAACGCACCGTCTGTCACAGACAAACAGAGAGAGGACTCAAAAGTCCATGAGGTCATTAAACACAACACGAAGGAAACTTTTAATCAGAGGGACGAAGTTTCTCTTCTCTTAGCCCTGATGCTTTCAGGGACAGCTGGGAAATAAAAGCACTAACCACATCCTCCTTTTCTCTGCTGGAAACACACACACACACACATACACACACACACACACACACACACACACACACACACATCCCTGCTTCCTGTTTCACAGCTCAGTGTAATAAAAAGTGAAGTCGACCCAGATTAACTTTGTATTTCTATTTCAACGTTTCATTACGACGCTTGTTGTGTTTTTATAAAACCTCAGTGACGTCTCATGATGACAGGAGCTCCTCATCGATGTACACAGGCGTCCACAGTCAGTACAATAAAACTGCACTTCACTGGTTAAATCAGAAACAATTGTTTTGGTAAACCAGGAGATTTCAGGTACTGTCTCTTTAAGGCTGTTCTCCCTACACGCCACTTCCACCTGACAAACCTTCGCCCTGCAGTTGCAACTGTGACCTACATGGATGGTAGTTACTCACAGGACATGAAATCATTCTTGTAATTTTTAATCCCAGAAAATCATCTTTTTTCATGGACTCCAAAAAAGGGGCGTGGCTGAAACGCCCCTTTTTGGGAGTCCATGATAAAAGGCAGGTGATTAATGGAAATTTCTGGATGTTTGTTGCTTTGAGAGCTCAACAGTCAAACCGTCTGTGTTCATCAGCTTTATCATTCCATTGTAGCCAAATATCATTTACCAAATGTTGAACAGCACTTGAACGCACCATCAGAGTAGTATCATACAGTTATCTTTTCATGATACGTTCAAGGACAAGTCATAGTAAATTTAATATAAACAAACCAATCCTATTCAATGAGATATATCCTGTGTATTTTTTATTTTGTTCATGGACATTTTAACACCTCTACGGTTGACTAAGTGCCTAAATGTCGGACAGCACTTGAATGCATCACTGGAGGAGTTCAGTTATGGTGTTTAGGAGTTTATTCTGACTGTACTTGTTGTTTCCAGCAGATAAATAGACATCGGCTCCCAGCTACAGCTTTAAGTGAGAATACAAACTCATGATATGTTACATTTTTACATCAAAAGAATCAAAAACATAAAAAAATCAAAATATTTTAGGACAAAGATGGCTGAGCTGAGCTGGACTTTAAAGAAATAAGGAAGAAAAAGAAAATTTTGGGACTACTTTCAGCAAAGGATTTATGGCATCTGGACCTCTGTGTGTGTGTGTGTGTGTGTGTGTGTGTGTGTGTGTGTGTGTGTGTGTGTGTGTGTGTGTGCATGTGTGAGTCAGATATAGGATCAGTGTAAAGGTGAACCTGTGACAGACGTCTCAGGTGTGTCTGAGCTCTGAGTCATTTCAGGAATGACAACAAGGAAGCTACAGGAAGTTAATAACCAGCCAACGTGTGTGTGTGTGTGTGTGTGTGTGTGTGTGTGTGTGTGTGTGTGTGTGTGTGGGAGGGAGAATGAGGAAGCTGAAAGACTAAATAAAAAAACAAATAGCCGACCTGTGAACTTAATGTAAACACAGACAGACACACAGAAACTGTGTTTGCATTTGTCTGTGTGTGTGTGTGTGTGTGTGTGTGTGTGTGTGTGTGTGTGTGTGTGTGTGTGTGTGTGTGTGTGTGTGTGTTTTTAGACTCATTTAAATGTTTACATTCGTCATGATAAAACACATCAGGTGTAAAAACTTCTGTGTTTGTTTTAGGGAAGATGAAGAAGAGGAGTTCCTGCTGTGTGTCTGAAACTCGTTAGCTGGAGTGAAACAGGTAGTGAAAGGTGATGCTGGGCAAACTGTTTGCTCTGACGGGAGGTAAGAGAGTGAGCGAGTAGAGGAGAGGTGTTAAAAACTTCAACAAGCTTCAGTCTGAGAGCTGCAGAGTTACTTTAATGTCATGGGAGGTCAGGGCTGTGGTCAGAGAGGACTGATCTGGCTGCACGGAGCTCTGGTGTCCCTCAGGGCGCTATGATGGGTCCTTCTTTGTTTACAAAATATTTGATGCTAACAAAAAAAAAAAAAGAGGTATTCCTCTCCAGATGGTATCTGCTTTCCATATGAACCTAAACTGGCTGCTAAAATGAGAAACTTTAATGGACGAAAGACACATTTTAAAAATAAAGACGTTTGGAGTGCAGACGGCCTTTGTGCACCGTACGGCAAAAAGCTCTTGAGCGGGCAACCTGGGTTCAAATCCTGCCTGTGGCGACTTTCTCACATGTCACTCCCCACTCTCACCCTGTTTCATGCACTATCCTGTCCTCTCACATTAACAAACAGCCCCAAAAAATAACTTTAAAAAAATAATAAAGCAAGAAAAGTTTAAGATCACAGCTGATCTTCAGTCGACAAAACCTGACACTGAATGAACTTTGAGGCCTCAGCATGGGGACAAAAAAATCATCTCAGGTATTCTGCATTCATTCTCTCTCTCTCTCTCTCTCTCTCTCTCTCTCTCTCTCTCTCTCTCTGTTGATGTGGTGTACCTCGAGTGTAATGTGACGGATTAAGGTTTAGAAACCCTCGACTCTGATGACCCTGCAGGTTATTTCGGCCCCGTGTTTTAATCTCTCTGCAGCCGCAGTTTTATATTCAGTTCTTCGTCTTATGCCACAGAAACCAGAGTGAACGTCTCTTTTTTTAGTTTCCACTTCAGTTTTAGGTTTTCTGAAAGTCAGAGGTGATTCTTCACAGACTGTTTATCACAAATAGAGATCAACGTGAGGCTGCTAGTGTACAAACTTCCAGACATTAATCAGCTGAACTTTCTACAACAACTTATGATGTGCTCCATTCATTGCTTCCAACATCGATCACATATTAATCACACTGTTCTCATTTTCTTAGTTCTGAAACCCCCTGTACGGTGGCCCCGAAGATCAACTGAATAACAGTCAAATACAAAAATAAAAATAAAAATAAAAAAATCATGAAATGAAAATGCATTTTACATAATGCACAAAAAATATTTATAAAGAAGAAAAACATTTTACATCATGAAAAGATGTGAATTTAAACACAAAATACTCAAAAAAAGAAAATATTCCAAAAGTGAAAAATCTTAAAAATCTTAATAATAGTTGCAAAATGCAGAAATATTCCAAAAATCTTAACATTATTTAAAGACTCAAAACACATAAAAACTCAAAAATATTAAAAAAAAAAAAAAAAAGCTAAAGTAGCTGATAAAGTCAAAAGTATTTAAAAATGCAAAAGTAATTCACAACAATGCAAAATATTTGAAATACAAAATGTTTAACTAATAAAATATTCAAAAGCACAAAATATTTTACAATCAAAAAATTTACAAACATTTTCTTTAAAACACAAAAATAATCTACAAACGCAATTAATATTTTAAAAGTGCAATTTTTTCACATCAAGCTAAATATGTTAAGATTTTTTTTCTCTTTTTGGGAACCATATTTTTCAAAATATTTTTGTATTCAGTGAATTATATTTGTCTTGATACATGTCGGGTGACGTCAGGTAAATTTGTCCACTTTTTGGTTAATAGCTTAGGAAACTAAAAAAAGCCAATGTATGACATTGGATTGTGTTTTTTTATAGGTAATAAGGACTGTTTTTAATATTTTTGTGTTGAGTTGATGTAATAAAATATAATCTTTTTGATCTTACAGATTTTGAAACATCAGCTGTCTCACATTTTTGAGATGATCAGTGTTCAGGTAAAATGAACCACCTTCAAAGTTGACTCAGTTTACTTCAGTACATTAAGGTAAACTGAGCCGCCAACAAAAAAATGGATTTTCATCAAAAATAAGTTAGCTAGGAAAAAATTTGGCATTATATCTGATGAAGGGTAGCACAACATGCATTACAAATACATTTTTGATTGATGCATTGCTCCATCTACAACAGCAGCCAAACACAAATCAAATCAACTGTTTTGTAGCAAGAACAGCTGAAATTATTCGGAGCCATCGGCTAATAAAATTTAAACAGCTAGGAGGGCCAAACCTTAAACGGCTCATTTTACCTGATGGCAAAATTTAGCTGATATCAGCCGATATTTTCAAGTTTCAAATCATCATTTATCTTTTATAAGATGTATGTATAAAGAAACATTATAAAGTTACTATAAATTTTTATTTTAAATTTCATTCATTGTTTTTATTTTTATTTTTTTAGCTTTTTTTTTGGCATGAAGTAAAATGTTTTTATTGTCAGTACGTGTACAGTTAACCTTTAGACACTCAAACACTCATAAACACGGACCGTGACCTCATCCTCCTCCTAAATCATGAAAACACTTGGCTGCAGATTTACTCGGTCAGCTCGCTCAGGTCTCCGTTTAATAAGTTTAACTTTTAAACTGAAAAAAAAAAAAAAAGTTTCTCCAAAGTCAAAAATTTAAAACAAACTTCAGTTAAAGAGGAGTTAGCGAACCAGGGACTGGATTATAAAGAGGATGTCGCAGCATGTTTGGATTTGCATATTCAACACAATTACTGATGTTTATCTGATCATCATCTGCGTCTGGTTTAAATACAGTCTGACCACAGAGAGCGTCACACAGCAGGACCTTCCTGGAGAGAGTTATCACTTCTTTACCAACGAGAGAGTCCACAGAGAAGTCTCAGAGAGTGTGTGACATGCAGAAACATCTTACACCATCATCAGTGCTAACCTCAACCCAGCTAACACCAGAGTTTCTCAACTCATCACTTCTTCTCTGTGAACAGAACTTCAGCCAAAAGAGGAGATGAGGCCCTAAAATGTAAAACACACCCTGTGCAGGAATCTAAACCTAGATTTTAAAGTTAAACGTGTCCATCCTGACACCAGACACGCTGAATGTGTGCTGTAAACGCGCTGAGAGGCTGACACAGAGTCGGATCATACAGGTGTAGAAACAGACTCACGTTATACTCCTGATCCAGAGTGTCTGGTTCTGCAGACCTCAGAGTGGACAGCAGGGAGGGCAGCAGATCCATGTCGCTTCAAATAACATCCAACAAACATCCGAGAGCATCCAACACTCCTGACCCTGGGTGTGTGTGTGAGAGAGTGTGTGTCTGAGCCAAGTGAAATGACACCGAGCTCCTCTCGCTCTCTCTCACTCTGTTTTAGTTCTCTTTTTACGCCTTTGAGCTCTGCCTCTTTATTTATCTCTTTTGTTAGTTAATGATTGAACACCAGATGACTCTCTCTCTCTCTCTCTCTCTCTCTCTTGATGTGAAACAAGCAGGAAGTGTTTGGAAACTGACTGAAGTAACAGAAAGCTCAGGACGTCAGCTCGATGTCTTCATGGAGTTTTAAAGAGCAGATTTCAATCACAGACAGATGTACAAGGATTCACGGATTTTTAGGAATTTGTTGTAAATATGTCACCTTGTACTTTAAAGAGGGTGTGTCATGCTTTTTTTTTTTTTTTAATTCTTTATGTGTCCCTCTGGTGCTCTCGTAGAGGTCTGAAACTGCTGTCTCTTTAAGGCTCCCTGCTCCACAGACCCCCTTCCCTCTGACTGGTCAGCTCTCGTAGACGTAAACACTCTCAGAGTGTCTTTTTTTTAATATATTTTCTTCTGGGATTAGTGTAACTAACATACTCTGATGTAACACTGTTGACAAAAATTTAAAAAACGTCATATTGAGTGCATTTACCTTTAAATAAATGACTTTTTTTCCCCCAGCACATGTCGGATACTGACCTCACACAGAGGGGCAGCAGACAGCGCTGTTGTTGATTGTTGGTTCTCTGGAAAAGCGTCGGAGTGAGACCTCTGTCCTGTGCTCCTCTCTGCTCCTCTCTGTTAGCCGCTCCGTCTCCTCCGCTAGCCTAGCCTGCTAGCTGGCAGCCCGAGTGAACATGGCCATGTCTCAGGCTCTGTCCGAGGAGGAGTTTCATCGGATGCAGGTGAGAAAGAAACACTAGCGCTATTATTCCAAGTGAGTGGGCTCGCGCGCAGGTAGCTGTCAGGTCTCGGGATCCAGGTGAGGCGTCCGCTGCGTGATGCTAACGGTTAGCTGCAGGGTGTGAGCGGTTTACGGTTAGCCTGAGCTGCTGCTGCAGCAGCAGCAGATAGTGGAGGTGTTTTAATTTAATAACGTGTCAGGAGAGTTTTACATCTTTGAATTAACGCTAACACGCTGAGTGACAGTTCACTAAGACGCAGTCATGTAAAAGGAGGCAGCCTGGTGTGTGCTAACTTAGCCTAGCCTCCTCCTCTGGTCTGTTTATGTCACTTAGCATGTTAGCATCCACGGGATGTCGCCCTGATGAGAGTCACGGGGTCTGAGGCATAGCTAACACACAAACACACACACACACGCGCGCGCGCGCGTACTGAGCCGTGTCATTGTTTATTTACACGTTAAAGTGTTAAATTAATAACTACGGTAGAAGGAGTCAGGAGAGAGAGAAAGAGAGCTGGAGCTAACTGACACCTGTTAGCATCATGCTACCTGCAGACGGTGTTTACATAGGGACACTCATCACTGCAGGGTTATACCAGTTAAAGTGTAACACAAGGACATTATATCTCAATTTAGCCTTTTATTACTGCCTCTATTTATTTATTTATTTTTACATATATCTTCTAATTAAGCTTTATTTTTTATTTGTTGAAACTTCTGTATTTTGTTTTATGAATTTTAGTGTCATTTGTCTCGTTTTGTAAAAAGGGATGTTTGTCACAACTGAAACCCAAGGACCAGGAGAACATCTTTTATTTCAAGCTCAAAAAAAAAAAAAAAAATCACATAATTTTAAGAAATTTATCCGTACATGAAAGATGGAAGACTTTTTTTTTTTTTGAAAAGGACAAATAACAAAGGATATATGTGGGTCCATCTGTTTGGACCTCATCTGTATCTAATTTCAGCATTTCAACTTTGAACATTATATGAACGGGTCTCACTGTGTGATCTTGAGCTGATGTTAAACAACCCGGAAGCAGAAACTTGAGGCTGCAGGTGTCGTTTTTTTTTTTCAATGCACTTTTGATTTTTGATGTTTTTTGACAGAATTTCCTGTTTAATTATGTTTTGTTGTGGATTTTGGCGCTTTGTGGGCGTTCATTCTGCTCTTTGTTTGCATGTACAGCTGCTCTCTGTCCGTCTGAATGCTTATTTAGTAGTAAAATAATAAAGGATGATAATGTGTGTGTGTTTATCTGTGTGTGTGTGTGTGTGTGTGTGTGTGCAGGCTCAGCTGCTGGAGCTGCGGACTCAGAACTACCAGCTGTCTGATGACCTCAGGAAGAACACGACAGGTAAACACCTGAGGGTGAAGTCCCAGCTCTGTCTCCTGACCTGCTGTGTCAGCCGTTATCTTATGTCGAGGATGTGGAGACGCCCGTGTTTACATTAAGGTGGAAACTCTTTCATGGTGGCAGGTGGAGGGTTGAAGTTTCTTGTGTTTAGATTTGTTCTCATCAGCGAGCGTCCTGTCATGTAGAAATGTTCTGCAGGGCTGAGATCTGTACGTTCAGTAAGTATTTGGTAACTTCTGCTAAATAAAACCTCAGTGAGTCACTTTCTCTGTGGTGAAACTTTGCAGTGAGAACTGAAGCAAGTTATTGTAAAATGCTTTAAAGATCAGATTTAAGGGAGGCTGCTGCTGTCACAACTTCCTCCTGCTGCCGTGTGATCCGCTGATCAGGCTACATATCAAAACATATGGAGGTAATATAAAGATTACCAACTAATGACCCACATAAATCAGTTTGATCCACCGTTTATCCAGTGACTGATCGGATTATTTAAATATGTAATTATGACGAGGTTCAACCTCTGTGCTATAAAGGTGTCGATTCTTTCCTCAAAACGGTTCGTTAAAAAAACGACACCAGACGTGCCGAAACGATGAGGTCATCACATAAGAATCTCCTAACTGGTTCATGACACATTGAGGGGGGCGGGGCCTCAAACACCAAGGTCTGTTCCCAAAGCTCCGCCAATCAAGAGCGAAGGGGGTTTGTGGAGTAGCGAGCCTTAAAGAGACGGCAGCTAAAACGAAGTGTTTCAGACAGAAGCTGAAATAAGAGTTTTTAAAAACAGCAGAGAGAAAAACTGAGCTGTGAATCATGTAAAGATTCTACAGGAGCACCAGAGGGACAAAATAAAAACCTGTAAAAAAACACACAACACCCTCTCTTTAAACTTTCATCTGAAGCAATAACACCAACCTTCAGCTTTGTTTAATTCATGAAATGAATAATTAAGATGCATTTTATTTAATTTATGATTCAGTCCTCTCACACTCTCAGACACTCAGACGCAGCCTGCTAAACAAACTGTTCAAATACAGACTGAAGCGTTTTAATATCTGTTAATGATAAATAGATGAACAGATAGTTTCCTGTTTTTCAGAGCTGAACGCCGTCCGTCAGAAGAATGTCGTCCTGGAAAGAGATTTTATCAAAGCACAAAAGGTAAAAAAATATATATTTATATTATTCACAAAAATCTTTGAGGTTTCACGTTCTATTAACCTGAACATTTAAATGTGTAACTGTGGTTTTCTGTCTCCTCAGGCTTTGAATAAGAGCAAGAAGGCTCAGGTGAGTTCTGTCAGATTTACACAAATCACCAGCACCCTCTGGTGGCCAACACGTGTGTTACACACAGCTGCTGCAGCTTTGGGTTTAATCAGGATGGTGGTGTGAAGTCTGAACGTCCAGCTGAAGTGTTGTTGTCGTTTGTTTCAGGAGGTGGAGGCGCTGCTGAGTGAGAACGAGATGCTTCAGGGGAAACTTCACAGTCAGGAGGAAGACTTCAGACTGCAGAACAGCACGCTGATGACGGAGCTCTCCAAGGTGACCACCCTCACGTTTCACCACAAGAGTCCAAAGAGTCCACTTCCTGCTGAAAATCTTCATACCTGTTGTGTCTCCAGCTGTGCACACAGATCGAGCAGCTGGAGCAGGAGAACAAAAACCTGAAAGAAGAGGGAGGAGCCTCTGCGTCTAGCCCCGCCCAGAACGCCACCTCCAGCCCTGTGGATGGAGAGCTGCTCCGCCTGCAGGCTGAAAACGCCGCCCTGCAGAAGAAAATGAAAGGTGGGGTTGTTGGAGGCATATTTGACAAACAATAAGGGACCTGGGGCAGAACCCTGAGGAACACCAACACTGTAAATATGTCTTCTTAGCTGTGTGTGTTCGACGCACACTTTAGAATGTGAGTCCAGAATCGCAAACCTGCAGAAAGGTTTGCGTGATGATTTTCAGGTAGATTTCATGGTTTCGACCTTTTCCTTTGCTCTGAGAGATCTCAGCCTGCAGGTCCACGAACTCGGGTGTGTTTAGAGACGAATGCATGTGTGTCATGATTCTCCTGCAGCCCTCCAGGAGCACTACGACAACGAGCTGCAGAGACAGGCGGGGGCTAACACGGAGACAGACGGAGCTGCCAGCGCTAACGGAGTCTCTGATGTCACAGGAGGGGAGGAGCCAGCAGCGGAGGGAGCCACTGACAGGGCAGAACAGGTGAGCGTTCCCATGTTAGCTTCAGCTGTTCACTCTTGATTGAAAAGTCCACTGTTTTCACAGAGTCTCTGCAGGTGTCAGTAAATTAAATCGACGACTTTTTTAAGACCATAATGAAAACAACTTCACACCCGTTTCACATCCATACTGGCAAAAAAGAACAAAAGACATGAAGGAAAATCAGAGCGGTTTGGATTTACGTCAGAGTGTTTGAATTTATTTATCTGACAGGGCTGAGTTTTGTACTTTACTTCTGTTTTGTAGTTCCATAACAGCGTCCTGAAAAAAATCAAAACATCTCAAAGCAAGACTGAAGTTTATGTATTTGTTTGAAATAAAAGTAACTTTAATAAAGACTTTTCAAAATCATATTGAAGAGATTTTGAGAGACTTGTAGACATATTAAAACCCTGTTCCCACTCTATCTTTTTATTGAGTAAACATATTACAAACATTTTCAACATACAATTATGTCCCTTTTTTTTCTTACTTGAAATAAAACTATTTGTTTAGTCCAGGATTTTGTATGTACATCTTAACTAATGGATTAAGATCGATGGTATATAGGCGGATATCTGTGTTTAAATGAAAAAGTAAAAAAAAAATATATTAATAATGATTTAAAAAAATATATATATTAAAGTAAATAAATAAATAAATGTAAAAAGGGGGGATATACATCTATAAATACACATATATACATACACACACTACATATTCATACTTATACATACATATATACACATACATATATATACATGTGCGTACATACACATTTTCTATTTATTTATTAAAACCCTGTTTAAAGAGTTTTTTTAAATTTTTAATTAGGAAGAAGATTTTAAATTATCGTCAGGCAGGTCTGTGATTTTATTTTAAATCTAGTACCATAAAATTGGTCTTGAGTGATTACACATAAATAAAAACAAAAAGACATTTCTACAACACCCACTGGTACATCCATGTTTTATACAGACTATGCTTGAGACTAATGGCCAGCTGATCTATGTAAACATGTTCAGTGTTTAAATATGTTGTAAACAGATCCTGAGCTTAACTTTTCCTTTAGTGTTGTTTATTTGGGAAATCTACCAACTGGACTCAAAAAACAGGACAGATACATGTTACAAATACTACTGGCAGGTAGTAGAAAAACAGTGACCAGGAAATGGTTGAATAAAGAACCTCCAACAATCGCCGAATGGAAAGGGATAATTCAGGACATTTATGAGATGGAACAGTCGACATTCTCTCTGCGGTACGCCACCAAAAAAGGGGGAAAATATTGGAAAAACTGGAAATCATACTGTAACTTGAAATGATGTCACCTTTTGAGAAACTTGTTCTGGAATAACAGGAGACTCTTGAGCTCAGACGACATCTATTTTGTTAAAGGAGACTAAAGACCCATCTGCACACTTCATTGTAAAACTATTGTAAGTCTTGGCTGTGTTCTATTTCACTTTGTGTATAATTTGAACTTGATACCATGACCTAAAAGAATGAAAGAGGAACAAAAAACATTCTGCACTTCATGGGATGACCTTCCTTTTTTCTGTTTATTGAACAAAAATATTAAAATAAAGTTTAAAATATATATATATATATATATATGTTGTAAACAAAGGAGGACCCATCAAAGCGCCCTGAGGGACACCAAATCTAACAGCAGCAGATTACAGCTCTCCTTACAGTCTTCTTTATTGAATCGTGATGTTTTAAAACGTGCAGTGAGACCGGTCGATCTCAGGGTTAGAGTCTGTTTACGTCCTTTTGAAAGATGAAGCTGCTCATTTTCTGTGTTTTTTTTTTCCCCGTTTGCAGACGGCAGAAACAGAGAAACAGCTGCGCGGTGAGTTTCTGCTTTTCACTGATCAAAGAACATTTCACCTTGTAAACAGGAACTCCTGTCCTGTCATGTGATCTTTGGGAAACTCTGGTCTCATAATTATAAAACTTAAAGCCGTCGACGCTTCTGAGCGCAGCCAGACTGGAGAATAAAGCACTGAAAAGAGAAACATTCTATACGGTCGATTTCAGTGTTTTTAACATGTCAAACTTTTCACTGAGCCGTCGACTGATCGACCAGTGAACAGTTTGAATATCACATGTATGAAAACAGGAGTTCCTCTCCGTCTCTTTCTGGATTTATTCACTAAAACAAACTCTACTCTGACTGTTTGAATCATTCTTTAAAATCCGCCTTCATGATCGTAAGAATTAGCTCTTCCAGTCGTCTTATTTACTGTTCGACCTCACTTTAAAGGGTCAGTAGCTCCAAACTGCTTTAACAAACTGTGGTCACTTCTTTTTTCATGGCTCTTTATGAAGCTTGTGTCTAAAAGTCCTCAAATACTGGCTGAAATCTGTTTTCTGCTAAACTGCTAAAAATGGAGTCATGGAACATGACAGAATTCGTACACCTCTTTGTGTGTGTTTTTTTTTTTTAATTTTGCAGTTATTATTTGAGTCAAACTGGTGCCTGTATTTGAGAATGAGCGTTGAATCTGCAGCCTGGCTTTATTGAAGCGTAGAGCAGCTAGCTGGCTCAGGGCAGACACACACTACAAGCTGAACCCGTGAAGAAAACACAGATTAAAGCTGGAGTAGGACGTCAGGAGAACGACGCATCCAGTTGGCTGGATTTCAAAATCAAACGACGGAAAAAGGACGCTTCCTTCTCTTGGCCACGCCCCCAAAATACCAAAACAAAATCAGGTGATAAAACTCCTCAAGTTACCGTATTAAACGTAATCAACAAAGATGGCTGCTGGTGCTCATAGTTTTCATCCTGGTATTTTAACAAACCGTAGCGTCTCCCTCAGCTGTCACCACCGTTAAAAGACGGACTCCGCGTTCGCTCAGTTCGGTTTTACAGCCGTCGTCTTACTTTTCTCACTCTGCGTCGCTGAAGTCATCGCTGTAAAACTTTTCCCGCTCTTTCTCTGCCGTTTTCCACAGAAACAGCTGATTGGTTCTTGAGTGTTGTTCAAAGATAAGAGAGATTCTGGAATGTTCACAAAGAGATCAAAGGAAGTGTGCAGCTTGATTGACAGGTGCGTCGTCCAATCATTTGCCCTGCAGCTGCCACAGACACACCGGAGTCTTTTAGACTTTTTTAGAGCTTCATGTGATTGAAATGCTTTTCAACACTTAGAACCAGAAACGTTCCTCCTACAGAGAACCTGCTCCAGCTTTAATAAAGAAGGTAACTCTGCTCATCCGAGCCTGATGAATCTGGTGTTTTCTGGCTCGGCTGCAAAGACAAAACTCACTTACATCACTTCACTTTGTTACTTTAAAAACACAAAATTAATCCAAACGTAATAGAGCTGAAATAAGAATCTGTAAAATAACCAAAGAAGAGAAAGACGTTCCTGAAAACAGGTTTAAACTTCATCTGAATGAGACGGTTCAGAACTCACTGATTCTTAAAATTCAGGCCCAATTTCTGGACTTCCTGTTGGGATCTCATCATGACCATAAGAGGGTTTTTTGTAGGTCTTGGTGTGATACACTTGACCGTCCATTTTCATGTGTGTAGGTCAAACTGTGTTAGAGGGCTGAGTTTTTGAATTTGTAACTTTAGGGGGCGCTATTGAGACATTTAAGGGAATTTTTTCACAGGTGTGAAAAATTAAGAAATGTTCACTGACTGGATGTTTGCGTTTGAGGGCACATAAATCTGATAGCGTAGCTTTGATTGCGGTGCCCAGATTTCCTCGCTGTCAGTGAACGCACCGCAGCACGTTTTGACTTTGCAGCCGAGCGAGAAATGGAGTCAGATTTGTCCAGACTGGAGCAGATGAAAGCAAAGACGCCCGTCAGAGGTCAGGGAGAGCTAGCAGCAGGTGCAGTGTGTGTCTGGCCTAACAGACTGCCCCCCTGCTGTGTGCGGCGCCCCCTTTAGGCCTGTCAGAGAAGAGCGTAGAGAAGATTGTAGGTAAGCAGGCAGCGCTAGGCTGGTCGGCTGCTCTCTGTCCAATAACTCACTGCTTTGGACCAGAGCTGGAGATGGCACTGAACACCGAGCAGGAGGAGAAGAGGCTGCTGAGGGAGCAGGTCCACAGCCTGGAGGTAGGCACACACACACACACACACACACACACACATAAAAACACACACATATATGCATCCTGAGACGTGTTGATGTGACTGTTTGCTTCACGTGTCCTTCAGGCGTCCAAACAAGCAGAAATCAGCAAACTGCAGGAAGAGATCACGAAGGTAAAGATGATAAGACCTCCTCACGCTCAGTTCTTTGATTTTCGTGCCTGATTAAACGTCAGACGTCTCTGATACGGTCGTGTGTCCGTCTCTTCTGCAGCTGTCTGACAAGTTGAAGAAGAAACAGGAGAGGTGAGAGAGATGCAGCTTTTGTCCTGCAGGGGGCGTGCACGTTAAGGATAACGCACTCATGTCGAGCAGAATAAGAAGTTTGTTTGTGTTTCTTCAGTTTCCAGCGTCTGCAGGGGGAGAAGGAGGCTCTGTACAACGACAGCAGGTCAGGAACACACGCCGTCATCCTGATACTTAAACTGATTCAAGCTTCCCGCGCAGCGTCCTGACGTTTGTGTCTCTGCAGGACGAAAATCGATGAGATCAACCAAAGAAAGGAGGAGGAGCTGAAGGCCATGAACCTCCGCATCCAGAAGCTACAGTCAGACCACATGGCAGCCAATCAGGTGAGAGCTCAGAGACTCAGAGAAACACATGAACCATCTCACTCTGAAGACGTGAGGGTACGATGCTTGTTTGTGTTTCTGTTCCAGCTGACGGCAGAGCTCAGAGAGCAGCTGCAGAGCAGAGACAAAGAACATGAACTGGCTCTGCACAACCTTAAAGACCAGGTAACACACACACCTAAACACACACACACACACATAGACACACACAGTCTTTGGAAGGGAAAGCCTGTGAGCCTGAACTCTGGGCAACACACATGTTCCCAGATCAACATCCAAAGCTGCTCTGGATTTCAAACCTTTACTCCAAATCTTCTCTCAAATATTTCTGATTAATGAAGCTGGATGATTAGATCTGCTGTGAGAAAGAAAAGTTAAACTGAGGGCTGAGGTGGAGGTGAGAGGGAGGGAGGGGCGGGAACCAGGTGAGACCGGACTGAAGGAGATCCACCTGTAGGATCTGCTGCTCGGTTCTTCTTCCTGCCAAAGTGATTCTGTCATGAAAGCAGTCTCCAAACACCTTTCTCATATCAGTGAGAAGAGCTGGATGTGTGTGTTATCTGGGATCACTTTGGCAGCAGAGAAGTCCTGTGTGTGTTTCCTGCCTGCTGCTCTCTCTCTCTCTCTCTCTCTCTCTGTTCCTGACCAGCTCTGTTCTTCTTCTTCTCTTCGGTTTATTCTCGTCTCACCCACTCGTTCTTCTTTGGGTTTCTTTCCTGTGGTTTCTTTCTGCCCTCCTTCTCTCTGCTGCCCCCCCTTCCTGTGGTGCGCTGTACTGCAGGTAGCCAATCAGAGCGCAGTCAGTCAGGAGCAGGTGGACAGCATCCTGCAGGAGAACGATGCTCTGAGGACAAACCTAGCCGCTCTAGAACAGGTAATGAACCCATCATGTAGCCGTCTGACACAGAGAACAGGAACTTTACTTCACCTGCAGAACATTTCACAGTAACATCACCTCACCTCTGAGGACGAACTCCAGCTGCTCTAGAGCAGGTGATAAACCAAGAACACCTGAACCAGAGGTTAAAGCCTCACGCTGCAGCGCTACAGTAAAAATACTCGAGGAAAAATAACAAACAAACCTGGAAACTGTACAAGACGTGACCATGGAGAGAACGCTGAACAGAAACAAAACCCCTGAAAGTGTCTCACCTGTTCGCTCTGCAGCAGGTGATCTCCCTGAAGAAGAGTTCAAACAACTTCTCTGACGGAGACAAACGTCATGACGGAAACTCGTCCTGTTCTGACCTTTTTTTTTCCTTTCCAGAGTTCAGACTTATCCTGGAATTCAGACACAGTCTGAATTTTGAAAAAGAAAACAAAAAAGGTGAAATTCTACAACAGTCAACGTTGCAAAGACAGTTTTCCAAAACTTAATTTTTATTTCAGAATTCCAACGATTTTTTAAAAATTCGGAGGTTTTTATAATTCCTAGAATTTCAACTTTTTTTCCCCACATAATTCAAAACTTTTTTTTTAATCCCAGGACTAAGTTTTTGCCTCAGAATTCTGAATTTTTCTGAAAATTAGTAGGAACAAAATTGTTCCCTCAGGATTCTGACTTTTTCTTGAAAATACTGAGTCATTTCCACAGTTTCAGCCCCCCCCCCCCCCCCCCCCCCCCACCCACACACACAATTTACTTTTTCCAGAAATGAGATTTACCTCAAAATTTTTACTTTTTTTTATCAATCAATCTCAATCAATCAGTCTTTATTTATAAAGCGCCAATTCATAACAAACGTTATCTCAAGACGCTTTCCAAGCGTTAACAGGTTTAGACCTGTAAAAATACAACTTTTTTTAAAAAAAGTCGCTCTATTGTTTTTTTCCTGAACCTCAGCTTCGTCCTCACACCATTAAGACTTTTTAACCAACCTTTTTTTTTTTTTCTAACATTTTAACAATTCGAAAACTCTTTTCACGATTCTGTGGTTTTGTCAGCGGTTTTGACTTTTTTCTCCAAATTTTGTCTTTCATCTTTATTTTCAGTTTTTCCTCAAAATTCTGACATTTCTCAGCCAAAGTTTTACTTTTTTTTTCAGCGTTTAGACTTTTTCACAACGCTCAGCTTTTTTTCTCTGAATCCTGATTTTAGTCTCAGACTTAAGATAAAGACCTGAATTTTTTTTATATATATTTTTTGGGGCTTTTATGCCTTTATTTTGAAAGGACAGGACAGTGGATAGAGGAGGAAACAGGGTGAGAGTGGGGAGTGACATGCGGGAAAGTCGCCACAGGTCAGACTTGAACCCGGGCCGCCCGCATACATGGAGTCGGACCTTAACCACTAGGCCATCTGCGCTCCTAAAGACCTGAAGTTTGACCGTTAAGTCTTTTTTTTTTTTTCACCGGCCGAACCTCCAGAAGGTGATTTTCTCCTGTAGCTGTTCACTCGTTATCCAGCTCAAACTCTGCCCCCTGTTACAGTGACTAAACTAGCTGCCATGAATCAGGGACTGCTCCTGTTTCATGGTGGAGACCTCTCTCTCTATCATACCTGAGGCCTCACCTGAGGCTTTTCTAGAAAAGGTTTTAACCCTTAGAGAAACATCCGTCACTATCATCACAGAGTAACTTAGCTGCTCTAGATCAGATAAACCAGGAGAACATCAGCTGCACCTCACAAGAGCTGTGGGTGGAGGTCTGACTGAGTCTGGAACTCTTCCTACAGGAGAGCAGAGCTCTGAGGACGAGTCTGTGCGCTCTCGAACAGGTAACTATCATAGACTTAGATCCAAGACCCCTTAGATCTTAAATACTGATCTAGATTAGTCCAGAATCAAACACCCTTAAACTAACGACATGTAGAACCAACCTGGACTCCTAACCCAGATACCTCAAAGATAACTTAAAGAAACTCAGGGTTTGTTGAGCCTGGTTTGTTGTCCCGGGATCATGGAATCAGTGGTTTCGGTGCCGCCTGTTTTAAAAGTCTGGATGGTTGGTGTTAGCTCGATTTGAAGGTTTAAGGAAGAAGAAGCTGAACCGTACGTCCTCAGAATCATTCGTCTCCACCTGATTCATCCCCTCCAGACTCTGCCTGACTTTCAGGATGTAGACGAGTTGATGAGAAACTGAACAATGAGACATTAAGACGTGTGATTATTAGCTGTCGTCCTTCTGTCGTTTTCTATCTGGTATGTTTTGACCACGGCTCGTCTCCTCACTAACGTCTTCTCTGTCTTTGTCGTTTGAGGCTCTTATCGTCTCTCTTTGACCTCTTCTCTCCGTCCTGTTTAGCACGCATGTTAGACTCACCCACTCATCTCCATCAAACCCTGAAATAATGAAACAATGCACGGTGGTCTCTCTGACGGCGTGTGACTAACGTTGTTCTGGTGTTCAGATCCAGACGGTGAAGACTCAGGAGATGAATCTGCTGCGTGAACAGCAGGAGGCGCTGACGTCCGAGCTGCAGCAGAGACGAGCCGAGCAGGAGAGTCTGTTGGCTCAGAGAGACGACCTCAACTCCCAGCTGCAGGTAAACACTGACACACGCTTTGTTTACACGTCCCGTCATCGTCTGAAAGCAGAAGCTTTGAAAGAAGAAGCGGATCGTTTCTGACTCTCTTCCTGCAGGAGTCGAGTTTTGCAAACAGGAAGTTGTTGGAGCAGCTCACAGAGGAAGGACAGGAGAAGGAGAAGCTGCTGAGAGATCTGGACGAGGCCAAGAAGGTCTGACACACACACACACACACACACACACACACACACACACACACTGATGTATATAAAAAACAGTTTGATGAAATGTGTGTGTGTGTGTGTGCAGACGGCAGAGAAGAGGAAGGCCATGTTGGATGATATGGCCATCCAGCTGAACCAGGAGAAGTCTGACCACAAGGAGGCGCTGTCAGACCTCAAACTGCAGCACGAGAAGGAGGTGAGACTGGAAAACAAACCTCACTGCACCGCTCCACAGATGAATCCTCAGGATGACTTCTTTTTAACTCTCTTCTGTCTCCGAGTTCAAACCTCTGTGTCGGGTTTATTTCTGGATTATCGTCTGTGTCACGTTTCTTTAATCTTTTCCAGCTTTTAGGGTTGAATTTGTTCTGTTTTTGACTTGATGTGGAGTTTTTAGGATGTATGGAAACGCAGACAGGCTCTGTAGGACGACTGACGTCACTGGTTTTGTGGTTTTGTGCCCTCTCAGGTTCTTGGGGTGAGGGCTCGGTATGAGAAGGAGCTCCGAGGACTCCATGAAGACAAGAACCGCTCAGAGGAGGAGATCAGACAGCAGCTCAGAGACGAAAAGGTGAACACTGTGTATTCAAACACAGGTGAAAGTCAGATGTTAGGGTTACAGAAATCTGATTTTATTTTATTCTTCTTTGAAGTTGGAAAAGTTGGGAATTTTCAGAAAATTAACAGGATTTTACCTGCATTTACCCGCTCATATACATGTATAAATATTACTGTTATAAGCAGACGTGCATGCAAACATGTCTAATGCAAAAAAAAAAAAAAAGTAAAATCCGTCAACAATAAGGGGGAAAAAATCTAAAATTTCTCAAGTGTTTTTAGAAAAATTCATTTAAGTTGACGGCAACGAAACCCTGAAAATTTCCAAATATTCCTGATTAAAAGATCCCGATTTTTAGAAAACTTGACAGAAAATTTCTAGAAATTTCCATCCCTTTGCAACCCCAATAAAGAGTAGAGGAAGAGGAGCATCAGGGAGACGAGGTGAAAGATACAGAAGTTTACTAAAAAGAAGAAGAAATTTAAAATCTAAGATGTAAACAGAAATACGTCTCTAAGCCGTACCCTCTCGTCTCTTCCTTCCATCCATTCGTTTCTGTTTCCAGGCTCGTACGAAGGAGCTGGAGGGTCTCCAGCAGCGGGTGGAGGAGCTGCAGGCTCAGGTTCTGTCCATGGAGGGCACCAAAGGATGGTTTGAGAGGAGACTGAAGGAGGCCGAGGTCAGTACACAGGAAACCAGGGGGCAGCGTTTTCAAAGCTTCACTTAGTGAACCTTTAAATGAAGAAATAGATTTAAAAAACAAAGGTCCAGCTCAGCAACGCTGACTGTGATCTGTCTTAGTTAACGAGACTTTAGACGAGTCTGACGGTGTGATTATAACATATGAGTGTGTGTGCAGAAGCTGTTTCCATCACGCAGCAGGTGATGGCTGTAACATCTGCAACAGAAGTTTTAAAATCAGAGTGAGTCCTCTTTAAGGTCTTGATTTGGTCTCTGACAGGCTCAGGTTAAAACTGCAACATTAAAGAAAGGATCCTGCAGACAGTAGGTGTGTGTTCGAGTGTGTTCTGTTCAGGTCCAGTCTTTCTTTTAGCTACAGGTCAGCTTCACCTGATTCAAAACTCAAACACTCTTCACTGATCTCAGCCTGCTGACTTTAAAACACTCATTTCAGCTACTGTCTCTTTAAGAAACATTAAGGTTTATGGAACTGTCTCTTTAAGAAACATTTAGGTTTATGGAACTGTCTCTTTAAGAAACATTAGAGTTCTATTGAACTGTCTCTTTAAGAAACATTTAGGTTTATGGAACTGTCTCTTTAAGAAACATTAAGGTTCTATTGAACTGTCTCTTTAAGAAACATTTAGGTTTATGGAACTGTCTCTTTAAGAAACATTAAGGTTCTATGGAACTGTCTCTTTAAGAAACATTAAGGTTCTATTGAACTGTCTCTTTAAGAAACATTTAGGTTTATGGAACTGTCTCTTTAAGAAACATTTAGGTTTATGGAACTGTCTCTTTAAGAAACATTAAGGTTCTATTGAACTGTCTCTTTAAGAAACATTAAGGTTGTATGGAACTGTCTCTTTAAGAAACATTAAAGTTCTATGGAACTGTCTCTTTAAGAAACATTAAGGTTCTATGGAACTGTCTCTTTAAGAAACATTTAGGTTTATGGAACTGTCTCTTTAAGAAACATTTAGGTTCTGTTGAACTGTCTCTTTAAGAAACATTTAGGTTTATGGAACTGTCTCTTTAAGAAACATTAAGGTTCCATGGAACTGTCTCTTTAAGAAACATTTAGGTTTATGGAACTGTCTCTTTAAGAAACATTTAGGTTTATGGAACTGTCTCTTTAAGAAACATTAAGGTTCTATGGAACTGTCTCTTTAAGTAACATTAAGGTTCTATTGAACTGTCTCTTTAAGAAACATTTAGGTTTATGGAACTGTCTCTTTAAGAAACATTTAGGTTTATGGAACTGTCTCTTTAAGAAACATTTAGGTTTATGGAACTGTCTCTTTAAGAAACATTAAGGTTCTATTGAACTGTCTCTTTAAGAAACATTTAGGTTTATGGAACTGTCTCTTTAAGAAACATTAAGGTTCTATTGAACTGTCTCTTTAAGAAACATTTAGGTTTATGGAACTGTCTCTTTAAGAAACATTAAGGTTCTATTGAACTGTCTCTTTAAGAAACATTTAGGTTTATGGAACTGTCTCTTTAAGAAACATTAAGGTTCCATGGAACTGTCTCTTTAAGAAACATTTAGGTTTATGGAACTGTCTCTTTAAGAAACATTTAGGTTTATGGAACTGTCTCTTTAAGAAACATTTAGGTTTACGGAACTGTCTCTTTAAGAAACATTTATGTTTATGGAACTGTCTCTTTAAGAAACATTTAGGTTTATGGAACTGTCTCTTTAAGAAACATTTAGGTTTATGGAACTGTCTCTTTAAGAAACATTTGGGTTTAAGAAACTGTCTCTTTAAGAAACATTTAGGTTTATGGAACTGTCTCTTTAAGAAACATTTAGGTTTATGGAACTGTCTCTTTAAGAAACATTAAGTTTCTATTGAACTCAGAATTCTGGAGCCCTCTTGTGGTGCCTCATAACAAGATATAAATTTTTCATTTTAATGAGATTTTCCAGCTGGTGATGTTTATTATTTGAGCAAGTCTCTTGTTGATCTCGCTGAATTCTTGTTTGACATTTTGACTTTGATACTGGCTGTTAACAAAGGGTTAAAACATCCCCACTCTGAGCCTGTAAGAGACAAAAACAAGAACCTTTGGTGGACGGACTTTGAGCCTTCAAGGATCATGGTACAGACCTCACAGCCTGTTATCCTGCTGCTGGATGAAGACATCTCGCAGAGACACTCAGAAAGTTTTTATTTGGGGTGTGTGTGTGTGCATGTGTGTGTGTGAGAGAGAGAGAGTCATTGGGAGCAAAAATAAAACCTATAAGTAGCATTTAAAGTGTTTGAAGTTGTTCATAAGAAGAAAACCTAAAGTTTATCTGACTTAGCATTGATCCCTCTGCAGGAGAACATCGAGAAAAAGTCTCTGGAACATCAGGAGGAGTTTGAGCGCCTGCAGAAAGAACATACTCTTCAGTTAGAGGTACACACACACACACACACACACACACACACACACACACACACACACACACACACACACGTGGTGGTGAAGGAAAACGTGTTTCAGAAACGTCTTTGTAAATATAGATAAAGGACAGTGGGTGTTTGTTTATACTTGCAGTCCGTGTAGGTGTGTGTTCTGGTGTGTGTTCTGGTGTGTGTGAGCGTCAAACGGGGTCCAGCTCTAATTGAATGTGCGTTTCTAATTAAAGTGTAGTTGTTGCCATGGTAACGCCGACGGGTTAAAGCGTGTTAACAGCGGATCAGAGCGGAGGAGTGCGCGTTGAAGCGTGTTGGTTGGCCGACAGCTCTGCAGCCATGATTGATCCGCGTTGTGGTTCTTCCTCTGCTGTTTGACCACATGACTCATCCTCTCTGCTCCACTCCGCACTGCTGCCGCTGCTGCAGAGGAAAGGTTTGTTTACCTTCAGACGCTGTGTTGGAGGAGTGAGGAGGACTTCACAAGTACAGAAAACACATGAAAATATGAGCAGCTTCAGCGGATATTTCAGAAATAATCCAGCGATGATAAATTTAGGTGAAGGAGTGTATTGTAGGAGTCACATGAGGCAATTTCTCAGGTAAAAAGTACTGAAGCTCTTCAGTGCAGGACTTCAGCAGCACAGCTCAGGACTCTTACTGCAGTAGGGTGAGTGAATTATACCTCTCCTGCTTTAATGTTTCAGCGTCTAACAGACGAGTAACAACTTCATCTGCAGTACACAGTAAAGATGTCCCAAAGCCAACCATCAAATCAGAGCCAAGCTCAGCTTTTAGTGAATGGTACTGTGTGCCTCATACAGCCTGACCAATAAAACACACTCAGTCTCTTTAACTCTCTAGTATATTATTTAAAATGAAGAATAAGAAACTTTTACTGCAATAAGAGCTTACGTTAACCCAGCAAACATCAGTGCACTATGGAGCTGTCTCTTTAAGACACATCAGGGCACTATGGGACTGTCTCTTTAAGACACATCAGGGCACTATGGAACTGTCTCTTTAAGAAACATCAGGGCGTTATGGAACTGTCTATTTAAGAAACATTTAGGTTAATGGAACTGTCTCTTTAAGACACATCAGGGCACTATGGAACTGTCTCTTTAAGACACATCAGGGCGTTATGGAACTGTCTCTTTAAGACACATCAGGGCACCATGGAACTGTCTCTTTAAGACACATCAGGGCACTATGGGACTGTCTTTTTAAGACACATCAGTGCACTATGGAACTGTCTCTTTAAGACACATCAGGGCGTTATGGAACTGTCTCTTTATGACACATCAGGGCACTATGGAGCTGTCTCTTAAAGACACATCAGGGCACTATGGAACTGTCTCTTTAAGACACATCAGGGCACTATGGAACTGTCTCTTTAAGACACATCAGGGCACTATAGAACCGTCTCTTTAAGACACATCAGGGCGTTATGGAACTGTCTCTTTAAGACACATCAGGGCGCTATGGAACTGTCTCTTTAAGACACATCAGGGCACTATTTAAAGCTCTCTTTAAGGCTGCTGTCACACTGGCCAAACGTTCCCTGATGAACTGGGGTATGTTTGGCCCCCCCAGCAGCACTGCTCCTCATAAGGCCACTACGGCCCGTGGTCACACTACTCCAACATGAACCAGACTTCAGGCACAGTCATGGCCGGCCTACGTCACCATGAAGCGTCTGTTTACATGCAGCGTGGTCTGATCAGAGCCAGCAGAGCGAGGCAGAGAACAGGATTATAACTTTAGAGACTTCTTGGCTCATGTTAAGTTGTTTTGGTCCGACACAGCTCTGTGACACCCGTGTTGAGCCTGTGACCGTCAGGAGCAGAGAGTCTCCGTCAGCCTCAGGTCAGAAGCTTCCTGAAGACGAGGCCGTTGGAGCTGCCTGCACAAAAACACCGTTTGAGAAATTCCACCAGCTCACTGCTGCAACTTTCTGAGTATTTTTAAAGTATCAGGACTTCAACTTTTCTGTTTGTGAGTAAGAGCTATGCTATATTTTCCCCTGTGGGATCAATGAGAGTCCTCCTGGTCCTGGTCCTGGTCCTGGTTCTGAAATACATGAAGCGTGTGTCTGAAGTTATATAAGAGGTGAACCTTTCCTCTGGAGCACGATCGATGTCTGTGCATCAGCTCGCTGGAAACAGGCAGGAAGCAGCTTCTGTCACAGATTATGTCACCTGGATGATGAGGCAGGTGTTTTCTTACACGCTGTGACCGCAGATACATAACACACACACACACACACAGACTGCTGAGTGTTTGTGATCACCTGCAGCACATGTTCGGTGTGGTGTTGAGCGTGAAGAGGACAGGACTGAGATCTGAAACCGAACACTCAGATTATATTCTGACTCTTCTGGTGCAGAGGTGACTCAGGGTCAGTGTGATGTTTCAGAGTTTGGGCCCCTTACACACACACACACACACACACCTCCTGGATACTCACACATGTAGTACAGGAGGTGTGTGTGTGTGTGTGTGTGGTTTTCTGGGGGGGTCATTTAAATCCTGTGTCACGGTGAATGATGGCCCCGCCTCCGACAGTTCCTCATCTCTGTTTCTGTCTGATCGCGTGACAGCATTCATCATCAGCAGCGGTGTGTTATATAGAAATCTGTTCCATGTTTCACTCGGGTCTGATTAAAAAAAACAATCTGAATGAGATGACAGGAAGTGAATCTCATCATCCCAAAACAATTAACCACCCACAGGAAACAGGAAGCAGGAAAAGCTCTCTCCATCTTATCGTCAGTGTCTGATAACAAACCAATAAAACAGCCTGCTGAGCATCATGGGATGTGTCGGAGTAACGGGGCCTCTCAGCCAATCAGATTACCCGCCTGCCTCTGTGGTCCTGTGAGGAAACTGAAGGACTGCGGAGACCGTGTGTGTGTGTGTGTGTGTGTGTGTGTGTGTGTTATCTACTGGATAACAGCCTCTCCCTGAGAGCAGGATGGGGAAACTTAATAGGAAAAGTTAATTAATGATGGAGGAAGTCTAATTAGCAGCAGGTCGGCTCCTCAGCAGGTACGCAGAGTGTTCAGGTTTAAGTTTCAGTCGTCACGTGTTGTTTCCTGTTTGACCGTCTGAGCACGCTCAGAGGGTGTAACTCTGAACATTGAATTAACTCACACGGATCCAAAGAGGCGTCAGGAAACGGTAAAAATGTTCAGATTTCGCTGCAGACAGACTCTCTAACTTTCCTCTTCTCTCTCTAACTTCACCATCTAAAGGACGTACCTCTGCGTCCTTTCAGAATAAAAGCACATTTGTTATCTGACAGGAAATCAAGCTATTGATGCAGAAGGAAGAAAGAAGGCCTAAACCTTCTTTGTGTTTGGGGAGCAAACGATGTGTGAAGGGACAAAGTTTGACAGATGTGAAAATCTGTGGTCTTCTCGCTCCACGATGGATTACTTTGTTCGTTTGTCTGAATTCATCAGAAATTAGCACACAGGTTAATGCAGCCTGAGGAGCTCAGTGTGAGTGTGTGTGTGTTGCAGCAGGGGTGTGTGGTGTTACAGAGCATGAACAGACTCTCTTGTTTCCTGCTGTAGTCTGTTTTCCCTCCGTCAGGTGGGCGGCTGCAGCCTGCGGCTGCTCTTAATGTAGATTTCACTCAAATTAATTAGCATCAGAAGATTAGAGGGGAATTAAACGACCCTTTTTTTCTAAATTAATCCTTCAGTCAGCTGGATTAAGAGTGAGGGGGCATCACTGGAGGTGGGGTGGGGTTTTTTTCACTGCAGAGATGGAAAGAAGGAATGTTTCTCAGAGGGTTTTTTCTTTTGTTTTCAGATCATAAAGAGGCGCTGCAGCAATGAATGATTGTTAAAGAATGTTTCTGAAGTGAAAACAGGTCCAGTCCAGTCTGAGTTGTTTTTTTTTTGTAGTATTCCATCTAAATATTAGCCACAACTAAAGTTCAACATCAGCAATATGGTTCAACATTCAACAACATTCAACATTTAGTGCTTTCATTTGTTACAAGCTAAGACACATCAGGGCATCATCGTTATGGAGCTGTCTCTTTAAGACAAATCAAGGCGTTATGGAGCTATCTCTTTAAGAAACATCAAGGCATAAGGGAACTGTCTCTTTAAGACACATCAGGGCGTTATGGAACTGTCTCTTTAAGAAACATCAGGGCGTTATGGAACTGTCTCTTTAAGAAACATCAGGGCGTTATTGAGCTGTCTCTTTAAGAAACATCATGGCGTTATGGAGCTGTCTCTTTAAGAAACATCAGGGCGTTATGGAACTGTCTCTTTAAGAAACATCAGGGCGTTATTGAGCTGTCTCTTTAAGAAACATCATGGCGTTATGGAGCTGTCTCTTTAAGAAACATCATGGCGTTATGGAGCTGTCTCTTTAAGAAACATCAGGGCGTTATGGAACTGTCTCTTTAAGAAACATCAGGGAGTTATGGAACTGTCTCTTTAAGAAACATCAAGGTGTTATGGAACTGTCTCTTTAAGAAACATCAAGGTGTTATGGAACTGTCTCTTTAAGAAACATCAGGGCGTTATGGAACTGTCTCTTTAAGAAACATCAAGGTGTTATGGAACTGTCTCTTTAAGAAACATCAGGGCGTTATGGAGCTGTCTCTTTAAGAAACATCAGGGCGTTATGGAACTGTCTCTTTAAGAAACATCAAGGTGTTATGGAACTGTCTCTTTAAGAAACATCAGGGCGTTATGGAGCTGTCTCTTTAAGAAACATCAGGGCGTTATTGAGCTGTCTCTTTAAGAAACATCATGGCGTTATGGAGCTGTCTCTTTAAGAAACATCAGGGTACTATAGAACTGTCTCTTTAAGAAACATCAGGGAGTTATGGAACTGTCTCTTTAAGAAACATCATGGCGTTATGGAACCGTCTCTTTAAGAAACATCAGGGTACTATGGAACCGTCTCTTTAAGAAACATCAGGTATTTGTGGAACTGTTTCTTTAAGGAACATCAGGGTGCTATTGAACTGTCTTTTTAAGAAACGTCAGGGCACTATGGAACTGTCTTTTTAAGAAACATGAGAGTGTTATGGAACTGTCTATTTATAGTTTGTGTATAGTTTTATTTTGATATATAATGTGAAATATAACATTCATATTCCTGCAGCAGTTGTATTGATTGATTATACTTTAATTATGTGTCATGCAGTCTGAATCCTGGGTTTACTCCAACATGTTCACCTCACAGTCTGAAACTTTGCTCCTGTTCAGGTTTAAGACCGTCTGAGAATGTGCACGAGTTTTATTTCAATACAGACAAAAGACATGAGATGAACCAAAATCCTGAAACTTGATCAAAACGTATGACAGCATGGGTATAGAAGCCTCAAGTGTGTGTGTGTGTGTGTGTGTGTGTGTGTGTGTGTGTGTGTTTGCTTCAGGGGAAGCAGTCAGAGATGGAGGGAGTGAAGCAGCAGCTGGTGGAGGTGGAGAAACAGAAGGAGGAACACAACGACACCATCACAAAGCTCAAGCAGGTAACTTCCTGAAAACATCTGTGGACTCTAAACTGTCACATGTGCAGAATCACAGGTATGATGCTTCACAACTACAACACTTCAATGAAAGTGTCTGTGTCTCTGCAGGAGATCAAGGACACGGTGGACGGGCAGAGGATTCTGGAGAAGAAGGGAAGTGCAGCGGTGAGTTTGAATACAGACGGGAAACTTCCATCATTTTCAGGGCAGCAGGTAAAAAGTTCAGGAAAATCCCCTGAGATAAACATTACACTGAAAAAAAAACCCAGTTTGAGACGTGTGTGAAAGGCCAACTCTGTAAAAAGTGAGGAGCAGGTTGTGCTGGAAGTTTCTGGAAATTTTCAGGAGTGTGTGCGAGAAAAGGATGAGACAGTCAGATACAGACGGACTGGTGGACAGTCAGAGGAGTGACGGACAGACGGAGAATTTAAATAGAGATGAGACAGAGTGAGAATATTTTGCAGAGTAATTTAAGATCAGTCATGCATGGAAAATAATAATTAGAAAGTAAATCCCCAACTGCTTTGTGTGATGTGTGTGTATCTGTGTGTGTGTGTGTGTGTGTGTGTGTGTGTGCAGCTGAAGGACCTGAAGAGGCAGCTGCAGCTGGAGAGGAAGCGAGCCGACAAGCTGCAGGAGAGACTCCAGGAGATACTGACCAACAGCAAGACCAGGACAGGTACGCACACGCAGGTCTGCCCATACGCCTCCAGAGGCCTGGCCAATCAGAGGGAAGGGGGTTCTCTTAAAGAGACAGCAGCGGGAACAGAGTGTTTCAAATAGAGGCTGAAATAAGTGTTTTCTAAAACAGCAGAGAGAGTAACAGGGATTTACTTTGAGCTAAAGGGGCAGAATTAAGACTAAAAACAAATGCACAATACCCTCTCTTTAAGGTAGGATGCAAAAGACATGGCTATGCTTGATGTGAGTGTTCCTGCAGCAGACGTGATGTGTTTGATGACTGCATTCATCCTCAGACTCTGAGCTGTGCTCACTGAGTGTAAAGAAACCTGATACCAAACCATCAGGATGAGCATTTAAATCACTTTAAAGGGTGTCATTGCCCTTTAAATGCTTCACTCAGGAAATTCTGCTAGATTTTATGTGTGTGTGTGTGTGTGTGTGTGTCCTAAGTGGCTGTGAGATGTGATTGTAACGTGACCGATGGGTCCGATAATCGACGGCGTGCTCGCCCTGCGTCAGGAGGTTCTGGCTCAGTCCGGAACCTGCTGCTGAATATTTAATGCAGCGCTCTGATTCCCAGAGCTGAGGTGGACACACTGGCGTCGGCTGGCAAAACACACACACACACACACACAACAACACACACACAAACTCGTACAACACACACGTACAACACACACACTCTCCTGCTCAGTCTGTCACTTCCTGTTTCTCTGTTTAACTGCATCGTTTTCTTGTTTTGGTCTTTCTGTGCAGATTCTTCTGTTTCTTTCATGGACTTCCCCCTGTCATCTTCACACACACACACACACACACACACACACACACACACACACCGATAACACACACTCTGAGCAGAGCAGGGCAGTCCTCAGCATCATGTATAATCTATGAGCTGTGATGAATGTTTTAAAAGCTCTTCTGCACAAACCTGAGAATCAGACATTTTAAAGTAGCCTACTTACCTCTGCCCACTCACCACACCTGCATTAAAGGGACGGTCCACTGCATTAAAGGGACAGGCCACTGCATTAAAGGGACAGGCCACTGCATTAAAGGGACAGGCCACTGCATTAAAGGGACAGGCCGCTGCATTAAAGGGAGAGGTCACTGCATTAAAGGGACAGGCCGCTGCATTAAAGGGAGAGGTCACTGCATTAAAGGGACAGGCCGCTGCATTAAAGGGACGGTCCACTGCATTAAAGGGACAAGTCACTGCATTAAAAAAAGACAGGCCACTGCATTAAAGGGACGGTCCACTGCTTTAAAGAGATGATTCACTGCATTAAAGGGATGATTCACTGCATTAAAGGGACAGGCCACTGCATAAAAGGGACAGTTCACTGCATAAAAGGGACAGGCCACTGCATTAAAGTGATGTCCACTGCATAAAAGGGACAGGTCACTGCATTACAGGGACAGGTCACTGCATTAAAGAGATGATCCACCGCATTAAAGGGACAGGCCACTGCATTAAAGGGACAGGCCACTGCATAAAAGGGACAGGTCACTGCATTAAAAAGATGATCCACTGCATTAAAGGGACAGGTCATTGCATTAAAGGGACAGTCGACTGCATTAAAGCGATGTCCACTGCGTTAAAGGGACAGTCCCTTGCATTAAAGGGACAGTGCACTGCTTTAATTGGCAGACCTCTGAACAGAAGCAGGAGGGGACGGGCTCCTGCAGCAGAGAGCTCATACACATAATTGATCCAGCTGCTCTGTTCTTGTCCCTCTGCAGGTCTGGAGGAGCTGGTCCTGTCAGAGATCAACAGTCCCAGCCGGACTCAGCAGACCGGGGACTCGTCTTCTGTCTCCTCCTTCTCCTACAGAGACATGATGAAGGAGTCCCAGCCGACCAATCAGAACAAGGCGAGTTTAACCTCAAGTTTTCCGTCATCTCACCTTTCATTCGCTCCGTTCTCTATCATGTGACTTCTTCTCCTCGGGGTCGTGACCTCTGAGAGGAGCTGGACCTTTGTGGTTCTGTCAGCTGTTCCCATCATGCCTCTCTGTGTTTCTGTGTCCTTAAATTTTACATTTGTTTTCTCTGGAGTGTTTAATGATCCTCCTCTGCTGTTATATTTAGCCTCTTTACTGTTTCATCACTCCGTGTGTGTGTGTGTGTGTGTGTGTGTGTGTGTGTGTGTGTGTGTGTGTGTTTCTATTGATAGAAACACTGTAAATAGAGCTGACAGCTCTGGTTTATGGAGCCGAGTGTTTCTGTCACAGTGTGAGTCCACTGTGGGGTGAGTTTACTGTGGTGGTACGGTCGTCATGAGTAACAGCATCACATGACCAACCAGGTGTGTGTGTGTGTGTGTGTGTGTGTGTGTAGGTGTGTGTGGCATCCTGCTGCTGTGACATTTCCCATCAGACACCTCAGCGTCTGTTTGAAGTTGTCTTTAAAGGCGGCTCTCTGTTTTGGATTTAACGTTTTGTTCGTTAATATTTATCGTTCCTCTTTGTGTTTTATTTCCTCCTCCTTTTTGTTGTTGTTGTTTTGTCGACTCTCTCGCTCTCTCTCTTACACACACACACACACACACACACACACACACACACACATTTCATGCTCTGATCTCTAAAAAGTGTGAGACAATCAGAAAGCATCCAGGACCGTTTGAATCCGTTCTCTTGGGCGCCTCCTGAGAAAACCTAAAAGCGTCCGTCTCTCTGGGATGATTCGTCATCCTCACTCCTCCCTGAAGCTTCCTTGTTGTTGTGAAACGAGCGCTCAGGTGAAATCAGGTAGACTGAGACCACAGATAACTCGGGGATCTGGTTTAGATGCCCCACAGCTGTGGCCCGCGGCGTTCTGTTTGTGCTGTCGGTCCATCTGTTCCCGTTACTCCTGTGAACACGATATTTTAGGAACGCCTGGAGGACGCTGCTCAGGTTTGTCTGAAAGAGTCACTTTGACTTCCTGAGGAGCCGGCGAGATTTCAGGGAGTTACGACAAACTGTGACATCGAAGAGGCTCTGACCCAGAGGGGAATAATTCATGTTTGGACGACGACACGTTCTTCAGTCCTGATTGATTGATTTGGAGGTTTTCTCACAGGAAAAAAAATAGATTATAAATGGACGGATGTGGTTAGATTATTACATTTTTTAAAATATAAGTAAAATTTAAAAAGGTCTGGTCGGAAAAAATGTATTGACTCAAAGGTCCAGAACAGCTTAATGTGTAAAACTTTAAATCACTTTTTTTTTTTACTTCATTCATGAACCTATCACAAGCTGACGTCACAAGCTTAACTTGTGATGTCACAAGCTCAACTTGTGACGTCACAAGCTCAACTTGTGATGTCACAAGCTCAACTGGTGACGTCACAAGGTGACCTCACCTTCACATGTAGCTGGATGTAATTGATGTTTCCTGCTGTGATCTAAACGTGATCCAGATCAGACGAGGAGGATCAGGTCTGCAGGAGTTCGAGGACGCCTTTGAGCTCAGAAATTCATTTAATTCTGTGAATTCTGAAATCAATATTGATCAAGTTTATGAATTAAAATAAATTATTTTAATCTATTTCTTTGATTTTAAAAAGTAATTTTATTTCAAAATGTAAAGATTATTGTTTAAATTTATGAAATGAATAAATTTGATTCATTTTTAGAATTTTTAAAGTATTTAAACTGTAGAATTCTGATTTCATTGTCAGTGTAAATTTATTAGTTAAATTTCAGAATTCTCAGATCATTAAAATTTTACAAAATAAAAGTATTAATGTAATTAATTCATAAATTCTGAAATCACTATTTATTAAATTTGTGGATTAAATTAATTGAATTGATTTTGAGAGTTCTATAAATGAATAAATGAACTCTGAGATCTTTACTGATGAAGAAAATGGAACTTGTCTGTGTCTCGATTGGTCTCAGAGATTAGTTACTTCTTTAGAATTCAGACATTAAAGGCAAAATTCTGTCCTTTGATCTCAGAGTTCTTGAACTCCTGCTGACACCTGATTGGTCGATACTTCAGAACACTTCTCATGTTCCAGTTTCTACATCTTAGTGTTGAGTTGCTGACCTTTGCACGTGTTTAAGTCTACATGAGGTCAGTCTGGGACTCTGTCCACATTAAAGTGGAGGTCTTCCAGCTTACAGTGTGTTCCACTTTGAGTCTGTGTAAATGAAGTTGTGTGTGTCTGTGTGTCTGTGTGTTTCCGTCAGTCCGGAGGAGGCAGCCCTCAGTCTCAGCGGCCGGCCGAGCTCTCAGACGACGAGGTGGGAGAGTTATTCCAGAGGCTCGCCGAGGTCCAGCAGGAGAAGTGGATGCTGGAGGAGAAGGTGAGGAGGCCCCTCTGCATGCATCATGTCCCGCCCGTCCGCCTGTCCCTCTATCTGTCCTCCTGTCTGTCTGTCCTCCTGTCCCTCTATCTGTCCTCCTGTCTGTCTGTCCTCCTGTCCGTCTGTCCTCCTGTCCGTCTATCTGTCCTCCTGTCTGTCCGTCTGTCCTCCTGCCTGTCCCTCTATCCCCCTGTCAGTCCGTCCTCCTGTCTGTCCTCCTGTCCTCCTGTCCGTCTATCTGTCCTCCTGTCTGTCCGTCTGTCCTCCTGCCTGTCCCTCTATCCCCCTGTCAGTCCGTCCTCCTGTCTGTCCTCCTGTCTGTCCTCCTGTCTGTCCTCCTGTCCGTCCTCCTGTCTGCCCTACTGTCTGTCGTCCTGTCTGTCCGTCCTCCTGTCAGTCCGTCCTCCTGTCTGTCCTCCTGTCCGTCCCCCTGTCTGTCCGTCCTCCTGTCTGCCCTACTGTCTGTCGTCCTGTCTGTCTGTCCTCCTGTCTGTCCTCCTGTCTGTCCGTCCTCCTGTCTGTCCGTCCTCCTGTCTGTCCGTCTGTCCTCCTGTCAGTCCGTCCTCCTGTCCGTCCTCCTGTCTGTCCGTCCTCCTGTCTGTCCGTCCTCCTGTCTGTCAGTCCGTCCTCCTGTCTGTCCTCCTGTCTGTCCGTCTGTCCTCCTGTCCGTCCTCCTGTCTGTCCCTCTATCCCCCTGTCTGTCCGTCCTCCTGTCTGTCCGTCCTCCTGTCCTCCTGTCTGTCCTCCTGTCTGTCCTCCTGTCCTCCTGTCCTCCTGTCTGTCCTCCTGTCCTCCTGTCCGTCCTCCTGTCTGTCCGTCTGTCCGTCCTCCTGTCCTCCTGTCCGTCCTCCTGTCTGTCCTCCTGTCTGTCCTCCTGTCTGTCAGTCCGTCCTCCTGTCTGTCCTCCTGTCCTCCTGTCTGTCCTCCTGTCTGTCAGTCCGTCCTCCTGTCTGTCCTCCTGTCTGTCAGTCCGTCCTCCTGTCTATCCTCCTGTCTGTCCGTCTGTCTGTTCGTCCTCCTGTCTGTCCTCCTGTCCGTCTGTCCGTCCTCCTGTCTGTCCCTCTGTCCTCCTGTCTGTCCTCCTGTCGGTCTGTCCGTCCTCCTGTCTGTCCCTCTGTCCTCCTGTCTGTCCTCCTGTCCTCCTGTCTGTCCTCCTGTCTGTCCTCCTGTCTGTCCTCCTGTCTGTCAGTCCGTCCTCCTGTCTGTCAGTCCGTCCTCCTGTCTGTCCTCCTGTCTGTCAGTCCGTCCTCCTGTCTGTCAGTCCGTCCTCCTGTCTGTCCTCCTGTCTGTCTGTCTGTCCTCCTGTCTGTCCTCCTGTCCGTCCTCCTGTCTGTCTTTCCTCCTGTCTGTCCGTCCGTCCTCCTGTCTGTCCCTCTATCCCCCTGTCTTTCCGTCCTCCTGTCAGTCCGTCCTCCTGTCCGTCCTCCTGTCTGCCCGTCCTCTGTCTAACCTCTGAGAAATCTCTCGTCCTGAAAGTGAAAGGAAAGAAACCAGCTGTTCTCTTTGCCGCTCCGCTGGTCGCTCCGAGCCGACAGCCGGGTCAACAGAGAAAAGTTCATTCTGTTTTTAGAAGCAGGTTTATGTTTTTAATGTTTTCCCATGAATTATTAATGTTGTTTAAAGTCAATATTTCTGCTGGTCCCACTGTGGACTGGGAGCTGCTGACCCAGCAGTTATTATCCTCTCCTCCTTAACGTTAACACTCCTTCAGTTAGAGTTCTTCAGGAGCTCCGTTTACTCACTTCAGACAGACGCTGCCCTGAAGGAAGATGGATTGGGAGTTTAGTGTCGTTCATATGACGGACTTCCACTTCTTCTTTAGTTATATACTTAAAGAGGGGGTATCATGCTTTTTTCCCCAGTCTTTATTCTGTCCCTCTGGGGCCCCCGTAGATCTCTATTTTTCTTTCTCTGCTGTTTAATAAACTCATTTCAGCCTCTGTCTGAACTCTCTATTTCAGCTGCTGTCTCTTTAAGACTCCCTGATCCACAAACCCCCTTCACTCTGATTTGTGGAGCTGTGGGCACAGACCTTGGTGTTTGAGGCCCCGCTCGTTTCAGTGAGTGTGGTGAAGACCTCCTGATGTTTTTTCATGTTGTTCAGGTGAAACATCTGGAGGTGAGCTGCTCGTCCATGGCTGAAGACATCTGCAGGAAGAGCGCCATCATCGAGACCTACGTGATGGACAGCCGCATCGGTAACACACACACACACACACACCGGGTCATGAGAGGTGTTTATATATAGTTTAAGAAGCGGTGTGTATATTTCCGTCTGTGGGAGTATAAATGTGAAACCACTGCTGTCGATCTTTTGTCTCCGTCCTCTCTGGATCTCGGCTCCTTTTTATTCTTCGGGACATTAAATCGAAGCGTCAGTTATCATAATCGTCAGATCGATGTGAGGCTGTTCAAACATTCGGCGTGGGTCAGCAGGCAGCGAGCGGGCTCAGCGTGTCGTTCATCTCACAGACACTTTAACGTGCTGCTCCTATTACCTGAAACACACCTTTATATGAGCCGCGCTGTTTGTCTGAGGAGGAACACGAGATTAGAAACATCTGGAGGGACGGAAGGACTGCTGATCACACAGATCAATACAGACAGAGAGAGACACAGAGACAGAGAGAGAGAGAGAGAGAGAGAGAGAGAGGAGGGTCTTTCCTGCTGAACGTGAGGTGGTGGTACCTGATGGATGATGATGATGGATTTTTTTTCTTCATGTATCAAACTGACTGAAAATTTAAGGGAAAAGTAACTTTTATAAATATTCAAAAAATGAGCTGAATGACACGTTTTCAGCAGATTTGTTCTAAATTTTCTCTGCACAGGAAGTTTTTCTCCACCAGCATTAAATTAACTGTGACTGTGAGAAACTAAAGAATTCATTTAATTTAATATTGAATATAATGACGGTAAAATAAATCATGTGTATGTTGTGTCTCTGCAGAGCGAGGGGCTGAGTCTCTCTCAGTGAACCACAGTCTGACAGATCTGAACCCTCTAGTTGTTGTTTGATCTGTTAGCGACAGTCAGCTGTTAGCTGTGCAGCGAGCTGCTCTGACAGAGAGCAGAATAAATAGATGTTTACACGTTCACGTCTGTGCAGGAACAACAGAGGTATTAATAAAGTTTTGGCGTTTGAATCACAGAGGTTTGTTGTTGTTGCTAACAGAAACTACAGGCTCAGTTCACGTCTGCTCTGATGACCCGCGCCTCACAGTTTGAAAATCAAAGCCACAGACGGTACGATAAATGGAAAACCAAAGATGCTCTGACAGGTCGGCCGGTGCTAGTTTTGACACGCCGCCACTGCTGGTGGTTGCGTGTTACTGCAGCTACATGGGACTGAAATGACAAGATACCGACAGGAAAAACGCTCGAGGGATATCTGATTAGGAAAACTGAGCCGTGAGCCGGTGGCAGAAAGGAATTTGGCGGTGGCGGCCGCCAACTCGTTCTCTATGCAGGAAAAACCCTGCACAGATAGAGAGAGAGAGAGAGAGAGAGAGAGAGAGAGAGAGAGAGAGAGAGAGAGAGGTGTTCATGATGGAATGATGATTCCTCTCTCTCTCTCTCTCTTTCTCTCTGAGTCCCTCTGGACTTCAGAGCTGCTATTTTTATCTGTTTTACTGTTTTCGAGTTGTGATGCTGACTGTCTCTGTTTTTAATCACTCCTCAAACCATCAGCTGATTTATGTCTCCATCACAAACCCTCCTCTCTCTCTCTCTCTCTCTCTCTCTCTCTCTGTGTGGACGTCCAGGTTTAAACTGTGTTTTTTCATTGCGAGCTCATAATAAACGTCAGAGAGGTTTGACTTTCACAGCGTTGAGCTCAATAATGAAACTTCAGATCACTGAGCTCAACATGTTGACCTGACAGCGTGAGAACATCAGCTCTCCTCTCAGTCTCTTTTCAAACTCTCCGCTCTCATGAAATCAGCCAAAAAAACGTTTTCTTTTCAGGAAACTCACGGATCATTTCCAAGAAGCTGCAGAAAGAATATTTAGAATATTTCCGACAATTTATTTTATTAAAAAAGTCGTCGAACCCGCCCGATTTATCAAATATGGAACAAAAAAATGATCATAAACAAAATAATTTATCAGATTATTTCTGTGTGGATTTTGTTAAAGGGTTAGTAAACCTTTCAGCTTCATGGGTCAGGCTCTAAAGCAGGCATGGGCAAACTACGGCCCGGGGGCCATAAACGGCCCGCTGAGCTTTTTAATCCGGCCCGCCGAGCTTGAAGAAATTATATTAAACCTTGTTTTATTTCCCCTGCAATTTAGGCATTTTCCCAATAGACGGCGCACTCTAATTACATTGACCTTTGTTGAGGTGCGGCGTCCTCCCCATTTCTGCTTTATTCTTTGACCCCTCAGCCCTTCCCCGGGAGAAGGAGCAGTTTGTGCGTGACATGTACACAAACGTGAAAGCCTTCAAATCCAAGCTGGCTTTATTTTCTGAGCAAATTTTAATTAAGTCATTCACTCATTTTCCTACGCTAGCCACACTGAAAGAGACCGGAGCAAAGGTGAAGAAATACAGCGAGTCACTGGATGCGCTGCTCGCAGAATTCTGCCGTCGCTTTTCTGATTTTGTAAAAAATTGATAAGTCACTTCAGTTGGTGACCTGTCCCCTGTCACAAGAGCCTGAAACAGCATCAGAGGAGCTGCAGCTGGAACTGATCGACCTTCAGTCTGACCTCGTCTTAAAAGAGAAGTTCAGCTCTCTTAAACTGAATGACTTTTATGCTTCACTTAATGAAGCGGTGCTTCCAAACCTCCGGAGGACGGCACAGAAGATGTTGGCGCTGTTCGGCTCGACCTACGTGTGCGAACAAACGTTCAGCGTCATGAATATCAACAAAGCCAGCCACAGATCCAAGTTAACTGACCGACACCTCAGATTCATCCTGAGAATCGCCACAACAAAACTAACTCCAGACTTTGATGCTAAAACGGGACACCAACAACACTGTTCCCTCTGAAATTAAAGTAAGTTTCTCTGCCGTGTTGTGTAAAAATGCATTTGAAACTAATTTGTCCATGAAGCCTTACATGTCATTTCTGTTAAGGGTGCACATAAGGGATGCGCAGGTGCATGTACGTTTTCAATATAAACAATGCGCACCAGATCAAACACAAGGCGCTCCGCATACTGACATGCCGTCACTGTTCTGTCGTTGCGGCGGTCGTTAAGTTTTGGCACTGTGAACGCACACTGGAAAAAAACTGTATTTTCTTAATTCAGTTTTCAGTGTTTTAAGCGTCATTTCAATAAATATGGTGGGACCTGAATATCCCATGTTGGTTTTTTTCCTCTTATGAGATGGATTTCCAAAACACCCCCTCCATCTGCTCAAGTCAAAAAGTTTGCCCACCCCTGCTCTAAAGGGTTAAGGACGTCTGCTGACCAGACGCCTTTTGATTGGTTAAAAGGTGAATGAAAGAGTCGAAGCAGAGACGTGAAGATGAGAGAAAAGTTGCTGAGTGATGTTTTCATGTTTTGAGCGGTCTGACCCTTTAACCCGAGGCGTTCATCCTCCTTCCTGTTTGTCCACACGTCACCTGCTGTCACCTGAGCTCCTCACCTGAGCTCCTCACCTGAGCTCCTCACCTGAGCTCCCTCACTTTTACTCTCCTCCTCTTCCTCCTCCTCCTCCTCTTTCTCTGCTTTATTCTGTTGCTTTTCTCCTTTCTGCTGTTTCTAATTTCATGTGTGACTGGTTTGATCTCTCTCTCTCTCTCTCTCTCTCTCTCTCTCTCTCCCATTACTGCTGTGATAATGGTGATTCTAATGGGCAGTAAAAGAGAGCTGAGCTGCTTCAGACTGGACTCTGAGTGTGTGTGATGAATATTTGATACTGCAGCTGTTTGAACACACACACACACACACACACACACACACACAGGTATGTGTCTCTGCGTGTCGTGGGAACCGAACCGAGCGTCACAGAGAATCTGAAGCTGGTTGATAGAGGAAGAATCCAGAAACACGGTCTGACGGACGTCCTGACACACACACACACACACACACACACACACACACACACATCTCGCCGCTCTGAGACGTCTGAATGAGATGGTGATGGTGAGTTTTGGCGTCCGCGCTCAGCGTGAGCTGCAGGTCTGAGCTGCAGGTCTGAGCTGCAGGTCTGAGGTGGTCTCAGCCTGACGAGGATCCTGCAGAGCTGCGCTCAGAGCGTCCAGCTGTTCACCTGCAGAGAGACAGGTACAGGTGTTCAGCTCTTAAATATTTACCACACACACACACACACACACTGCACAGTCAGCATGCAGCTACTCCAGAAACACACAGCTGCTCTGCTGCTCTGTGTGTGTGTGTGTGTGTGTGTGTGTGTGTGTGTGTGTGTGTGTTCTGCCTCCTCAGGATGATCTGTATCTCCGTCTCCATCACTCCCTCTCTTTTATGTCTCCTTAATGTGTGTGTGCTGCAGTCTGCCACACACACTGCCACACACACACTCTGAGTGTGTGTTAATGTCTAATTTAATGACATCAGATGTGATGAACAAGCTTGTGTGTGTGTGTGTGTGTGTGTGTGTGTTTGTGTTTGTGGTTTAAAGCTCCATAAAAACAGGAAACACACTCGTCCTCCATCTCCTCTTTTCTTACCTCCTTTCTCCTTCACCCCTCTCCTCTCTCCTTCCTCTCTTGCCTCCTTGTCTCCTTCCTTCCCTCCTCTCTTGCCTCCTTGTCTCCTTCCTTCCCTCCTCTCTTGTCTCCTTCCTTCCTTCTTTCCTTCCTCTCTTGCCTCCTTGCTTCCTTCCTTCCCTCCTCTCTTGTCTCCTTCCTTCCTTCTTTCCTTCCTCTCTTGCCTCCTTGTCTCCTTCATTCCCTCCTCTGTTGCCTCCTTGTCTCCTTCCTTCCTTCCTCTCTTGCCTCCTTGTCTCCTTCCTTCCTCTCTTGCCTCCTTGTCTCATTCCTTCCTTCCTCTCTTCCCTCCTCTCCTCTCTCCTTCCTCTCTTGCCTCCTTGTCTCCTTCCTTTCTCTCTTGCCTCCTTGTCTCCTTCCTTCCTCTCTTGCCTCCTTCCTTCCTCTTTTGCCTCCTTGTCTCCTTCCTTCCTCTCTTGCCTCCTTGTCTCCTTCCTTCCTCTCTTGCCTCCTTGTCTCCTTCTTTCCTTCCTCTCTTGCCTCCTCTTCCCTCCTCTCAGCCTTCGGCTTCACGCAGCAGAAATCTTCAAAGGAAACATTTTAAGAAGTGTCAAAGTAGATGTCTGTCTCCTCTCCACCTTCCCTCACTTGTCTCCTTGTCTCCTTCTTTCCTTCCTCTCTTGCCTCCTTGTGTCCTTCTTTCCTCTCTTGCCTCCTTGTCTCCTTCTTTCCTCTCTTGCCTCCTTGTCTCCTTCCTTCCTTCCTCTCTTGCCTCCTCTTCCCTCCTCCTCTCTGGCTTCGGCTTCACGCAGCAGAAATCTTCAAAGGAAACATTTTAAGAAGTGTCAAAGTAGATGTCTGTCTCCTCTCCACCTTCCCTCACTTGTCTCCTTGTCTCCTTCTTTCCTTCCTCTCTTGCCTCCTTGTCTCCTTCTTTCCTCTCTTGCCTCCTTGTCTCCTTCTTTCCTTCCTCTCTTGCCTCCTCTTCCCTCCTCCTCTCTGGCTTCGGCTTCACGCAGCAGAAATCTTCAAAGGAAACATTTTAAGAAGTGTCAAAGTAGATGTCTGTCTCCTCTCCACCTTCCCTCACTTGTCTCCTTGTCTCCTTCCCTCCTTGTCTCCTCAGACGTGTCGGGCAGTGCGGTCGGGGGTCACGGCGGCTCTCAGGGGGACAGAGGAGGTCTGGGTTCGGTGCTCAGGGATCTGGTGAAGCCGGGAGACGAGAACCTGAGAGAGATGAACAAGAAGCTGCAGAACATGCTGGAGGAGCAGCTGACCAAGAACATGCACCTGCAGAAGGTCTCACACACACACACACACACACACACACACACACACACACCTGCAGATGTCAAACAATACAAACCAACTGTCATAAAACTCTTATCTGTCCCGGGGATTCTGGGTAACGCAGTCTCTGTCAGACCAAAGTTACATAAAAACAGCTTTTAAAGCAAGATGTTAAAAGTCTGAATATCTGACGTGTGTGTGTGTGTGTGTGTGTGTGTGTGTGTGTGTGTGTGTGTGAAGCACTGCCAGGTGGTGGGTGGTGCTAACTGCTCCCATGATGAAGCGCAGAAATAGCTTTGAGCTTGTGTGTGTGTGTGTGTGTGAGAGAGAGAGAGAGAGAGAGAGTGAGAGTTAATGCGTTGCAGGGGGTGTAGTTGTGTTTTGAGGAGTGTGTAGGAGGATAGATGGCCCAGAGGGAGGTCCACGTTACACACACACACACACACACAGTCACACACAGTCACCTTGACAGAGGAACAGTTTAAACTTTGTAAAATCCTCTCTCTCTCTCTCTCTCTCTCTCTCTCTCTCTCTCTCTGTCTTTCTCCCTGCAGGATCTGGAGGTCTTATCCCAGGAATTAGTCCGTCTCAGTAAAGAGAGTCCAGGTGGAAGCACAGCTGGATCAGGATAAGACTAACACCTGGACCAGTCAGCCGTCTCCTCTCTGGACTCTGACTAACACTTGGACTCTTCATCTCTTCCATTCCTCCTCCTCCTCCTCCTCTTCCTCCTCCTCCTCCTCCTCCTCGTGTCTTTGAACCTCAGATGTGTCGTTGGCTTTAACTAATGTCTGGAGTTGCTGTGATGTCACCTCCTCAGCCTGCCTGCTGGGCTCTGACTAAATGCTGGAATCTTTTGTTCCTCTGTGTGGAGAGGAAACTGAGGATCAGAGGGAATGGAAAGTTGGACTCGCCTCATTTATGTTGCTATGAATGTACTGTAATTAGACTGCACCGCTCACTTCCTTCAGGCCTGGCTACCAACAGACTGTCTCTGTCTATGTCCTGGAGCACACCCACTCTGTACACTAACTGACTGACTGCACTCATTGATCAGTGACCATGTTGTGATCTGGCTACTTCCTGGGCTTCTGTCTGGACTCTACTGTAACTTATCATTCTCTAAATGTTTTAAAACACCAGGTGTTAGACTCACCCGGCAAAGAGGGATCCTGTCAGTTTACACCTGAAACCTAAAAGTAGAGATTTTCCAGCTACGTCGTGAAGAATCATGTTGGACCTGAATGTGAGACTCTCCTGAGGCCGCGTCATACACAGACTCCTTCAGACCAGACTGCAGCAACAGGAGTTCTCATCTCGTTTAGCACACAAACCTGACAAATCTGGACTTTTTACTGACCTGCATCCTCACAGAGTTCTTCCTGCATCCTGTTCAGCCTGTTTGTCGTCCCTAAATTCAAAGGTAATCAAGTTCAGAGGAAGTTCGCCTGATCACAGCCAACCAGTTAAAATCCAGACTCCTCTGGGAGCAGGATTTTGGAGCGCTGTCTCTAAGTCTTGCGTACGTCAGACTCTCTCTTCGTGAGTTGCTCCGGCTGATGTTGCTTTTAAAAACTGTGCAGCTTTTTGCAATTATCTAACGCCAGACTGACACCGTATCCGTCTCTGCTGTACCGCGCTCTGATCAAAACAGGCTTTGCTCCCTAAAAACACATTTACTTTCATCACACGTATAAAAACTTCAAAGAATCCACTTCCTTTAACGTGTTCATCAAAACCCTCCATCACTGTTTACTTTTTGTATCGCGTGGCCCTGGCTATGTCATGGAGAACAAACATCTGTACTCACATTTTGTCCAGGCCATGTCTATTTCCTGGATTTTACGCCTTTCACAGATTTTGTCTTAATTTTGTTTTCTGTATTTTTTTTTTCTGCTGCCCAGCGAAGATGTGAAACTTTTCTGCATGTTTTTATTTATTGCCTCCAGATTCCTCATCCACAGGTTGTAGTATTTCCTGAAAGAAAACTTCAGGAACTTCTTCTTTTTTTTTTTTTTTTGCATGAAATTTAAAAACAATGAATATTTTAAAACCAGCTTTATTTTCTGTTTTTGGGATTAAATCTGAAACCTTTTCATCCTCCTGAAGTTTATCTTGAGAATCGGTGAAAATTCAAAGTTTAACTCTTCGTTTCGATGGTGTAGCTTTTTATCCCCAGGGCTCTGTCTACATCCTGGATCACATGGACTGTAATTGCACTTTAATGTTGTGTGACTCTATTCGATCCCTGTCGGGACTCCAAATGGTGCGGGATAAAGTGAAACTTTCAGCTTTGGCTGCTTTTCTGCGACTGACTTCTTGATGATTCCTGCCGGGCTGGGTCTACTTCCTGCTTTGAAGCGACATATCGTTATATTACGTTGACTATTTTAAATCTGCTTCTGTTTCCTGTGATTCTAAAAATGTATGAAGTTAATTTTATTGATGATTCTTAAGTCTGTTCTGCCTTTGTTCCTCCTCTTGGACACTGACTACGTCCTGGGTTTAACTTCTGCTACAGGATGCTTCTGTTGACTGGGATATGATTACTTCCTGGACTGAGAGCCTGTGTGTTTTATGTTGTAATGCCTGTAAATTTCTGCTTCATTATCGTTTGTACACTGCTAAAAAACGGACTTCTTTACAGTGCAGCTCTGACCTCTGAGGAAGAAGAGTCCTGATGTCACAGAGTAAATTTGATATCATTAAAACATGGATGTAGTGGAGGAAAGACGAGCCTGACACGCAGCACTAAGAGAACTGTAAAACACGTGACGGTTAAGGATGTTAGATCCTGAAAGTGCTCGGGCTGCACTGTAAAAACTCACGGCGGGATCAGTCTATGTGCTGGGCGGTGCAGCTTTGTTTTGGTTTGTAATGTTTAAGTCTGTATATATTCACGCGCTGTGACTTCTAACTGTATGAAGAATCAACTGATCTATTTATGAGACTGATATCCAGGATGATGCTAATTATCGTAACAATGAGGAAAATATATGGTGAAGAAGACGAGGACGTGTGTTTGTGGTTTTCTTTTGTTTTCCTTCATGATTATGATCCTCCACTTCATCATCAAACAAAGACAACCAGCACGCATTTTAAAGTTAGGACAGAATATTTTGATGATTAGGATAAACATCCATGACTGGACGTATTAAATGGTGACATTTTTAATTTCTTATATTTGTATCTTGTTGCTGATGAAGTATTCAAATTTACAACCTCAGTTTTAATTTAATGCTTTGTTTCCTCTTAAAGAGGGGGTGTCGCGCTTCTTTCAGTCTTAATTCTGTCCCTCTGCTGCCCCCGTAGTATCTTTCCATGATTTACAGCTCAGTCAAATCTCTTATTTTTCTCTCTCTGGTGTTTTGTTAAAGCCTTAATTCATCCTTCAGACTCTGCTCTGGCTCTTTGTTTCTTTAAGAACTGACTTATGGCTAAGTCCCGCCCTCAAACACGATGAACCAATCACAGTGTGTAAAGCAATCCCACAAACTCAAACATTCTCTGCACGGACGTCCATTGAAATGCAGAAAGTCAGTTTTCTTTTGGTTTTAAAAATGGTCACATGGTCTCATGGTGTTCATGGGGTTCATGTCTGAGAGGCTGGGTGACGGGGTGGATTTTTAACCCTTTCCTTAAGACACATCTCAGCCCAGAAAAGTGTCGTCTTTGGACCAAAACATGAACTCAGCAGTGTGAATAAAATGAACAAGGATGTTTACGTCTGTTCAAAGGTAAGTCAACATCGTATGTGAGGCAACATGACGTCACTTTGCTGTAAAGAAATATAAAGTTATCTATAACATCTCTAATGTTAGCTAAAGTTAGCCTAGCGTTAGCTCCTAGCTGTTGTTCATCATGTCTCTTTGTTTGTTGGAGCTCATTGGCCTGTTTTGTTCTAGTTTTTGTTCTTTGGTGATCGTCCATCATTGTTAGCTGTTGTCCAAAGGGCTCTAGTTAAGCTAACGTTAGCTTCATTACCTTAGCTTCATTAGCTTATCTGTAATAGCCCAGATAACAAAGGTTGTCAAACGTTCTGCTGAATGACTCAGTGTAAATACTGTAGCTCCAAACTCACTCACTCGTGCTTTTTTCAGTCTTTATTTTGTCCCCCTGGTCCTCCCGTAGTATCCTTAGATGATTAACAGCTCATAAAACTCTCTACTTTTCTCTCCCTGGTGTTTTATAAACTCATATTTCAGCTTCTGTCTTAAACACTTTGTTTTAGCTGCTGTCTCTTTAAGACTTCCTGCTCCACAAACCCCCTTCGCTCTGATTGGCCAGCCCTCTGGAGGCCTGTTAGTGGCGGAGCTATGGGTCATGAACCAGTTAAGAGATCCTTATGATGGCCTCATCTTCATGACCTCATGAAAGACATTAAATTTTCATGTTTCATGATATTTGATGACTCAGAGATAAAATCTAAAGGAAGGGAACAGACTTTGATTTGGTTCCTTTCTTTAGATAAACAGAGCCGTGTTATCTTTCCAGTCTCTTTTATTTATCAGTGTTTATTCTGAGGGATTAAACTTTAATCTGATCAGTATGAAAGATTCTTTTTGATTGTTTTTGTTCTTTTTAACAGAAAAGAGTCTCAAAGCTCTTTTAAAACCATAAATGTGATTTCAGCGTTACATCAGTCACTCAGCTGCTGCTCTGCTGGGCTCCGTCTACGTCCTGGACTGTGAGTTTCAGGAGCAGCAGGCGTTAATCTCTGAATAAAGTTTTCTCATTAAATCGTCTAAAAGTTCTCTGAAGTTTGGTCCTCCTGTTCTCTTTAATCTCTGTGGGTGACAGAATATCAGCGCTGTGATTTGACTCCGCCCCCCTCCATCCCTCCCACAATCCTCCCTGTTTTTGTTCTCTGATGGAGGTCGAGTTCGGGGTTCCTCAGTGGGGAGACGCAGCCTCGCTCGCCACTAATTAGCTGTCCGCTACTTCCTGTCCCGCAGAGAGGAACAGATTAGAGAGGTGACTGCTGGGCGCTGACGGGGTCCGCCCTAACGAGATAGCGTCTGATTGGTCGGGCCGAGGGGTTAATTGAAGGAGAGGAAGTGATGAGGTCTTTAAATGCTGTTTTAATTGAAGGAAAACTCGGAGGAGTACCGAGAGTAACTTTCTGAGCAACAAGTTCCTGCCGTCTGAACCACTTTCAACTTTATTCAAACACAGCAGCTGATTTACAGGACGCCGTCAGCGTTAGAGATGGAGAAAGACGTTTTCAATCTCAGGGAATGACGCTGAAACACGAAGTGAAAGTTCAGAGGGAGAGCAGAGACAGGCTGAAGAGGAGAAAGAGGAGAAGGGAGCAGAAAAATGAGAGGGGGGGTCACAGAGAGGGGATGGAAGGAAAGGAGAGAAGAGCTGAGGAGTGATGGGAGGATTAAAGAGGAGATGAAGCCAATGACAGGAAGGTGAAAAGGGCAGGAGGTGAAGTGAAAGACGAGGAGGAGGGTTTTCAAGACCCTCAGTCCCCATAGAGCTCCATGTTAAATAGCCTGCAGTACCAGGAGTGTCCACTAGAGTCTGTCTCCAGCAGTGAGTCAGTCCCCATAGAGCTCCATGTTCAAATCAACTCACATGTTTACAGCAGGTTAAGGGTTAAAAGGGGGGAGAATTAGGGGCGTGGCCTGTTTGACTGACAGCTGGGAGATGCTAGCTGTCTAGATTTCAACTACTGTCTCTTTAAGAAACTTCAAGGTACTTTGGAACGCCAGAGATCAAAGGACAGAGCAGGTCGTTTCTGATTGGTTAGTGTTAGTTTATGATGCTCTGACTGTAATGAGCATCATGTGATGGTTTGTTTGATGTCTGACCTGTGAGTGTGTGTGTGTGTGTGGGGGGGGGGGTCTGAGGTGAGCTGGATGAAACATGACGGAGGTCCTTATTAGTACACAACAACAGGCTTGTGTGTGTGATGTACCAGGGCTCCCTCAACACCCCGGGAAACCAGAGGGGCGATCCCACCGTGTCTGATAGAGAGAGAGAGAGAGAGAGAGAGAGAGAGAGAGAGAGAGAAAGAGAAAGAGAGAGAGAGGAGCTAGAAGTCGGGTTACAGAGTTTAAAAAATTCACGAGGTTTCTCCTGCAGAGCCCCGCTAAATATAGACTGAGTGAATGTGTGTGTGTGTGTGTGTTTGTGTGGTGACAGAACCTGTCAGTTTGTTGTTCTAAAAACATTTGTGACAACACAAAGAGAGACACTCTACTGTCCTGTATTTAGAACAAACAAGGACAGTGAATGCATCATCAGAGAGGACAGTGAATACATCATCAGAGAGGACAGTGAAGGCATCATCAGAGAGGACAGTGAAGGCATCATCAGAAAGGACAGTGAAGGCATCATCAGAGAGGACAGTGAAGGCATCATCAGAGAGGACAGTGAAGGCATCATCAGAGAGGACAGTGAAGGCATCATCAGAGAGGACAGTGAAGGCATCATCAGAGAGGACAGTGAAGGCATCATCAGAGAGGACAGTGAAGGCATCATAAATAGATTCCAAACACATGACAATTTGAGAGGCAAGAAACAACAAGTCAGTGAATGCATCACACAGTAGGAAGGTAAACAAACAAGACAGAGGAAGCATCATTAATGAAAGACAGACAGGAAAACCCAAGGGAGGACTTGAATGCATCACCAGAGAGGAGAGCAAACATATCCCAAAGGAACCATAAAGACTTGAGGGAACAGTGAACGCATCACCACTTCAAGTAAATAGTTTCCGGTCCGATGATGCATTCATGGTGAAGTTTAGAGGACTTGAATGCATCACCGTAGAAAATCACTTTTTCGTGCAAAGATACAGATACTAAAGATTCCTCTCCATAACAGAGACAGTGAACGCATCATGAGTGAAAACATGTCTTTCATTATTCAGAGAGCTAGAGATAAGACAGTGACAGTTCACCCCACAGAGAGGACAGTGAATGCAACACGAGACAGGACATTAAATGCATCGGGGCATCACAGCAGGGGACAGTGAACGCATCACTTTGGACCCTTTGTTCAGTTTCTTTGAATGAACTCAAACCAACTTTACAGCCCGAGCCTTTAACACACCGAACTACTGTCTGAGTGTTAACACACACACACACACACACACACACACACACACACAGTGCAGTGTGGGCCCCCAGAGGCCTCATGTATTGATTGGACTCTCAGTGTGTGTAATGAGAGCTGCTGCGTTTGTTTTTAGCTCCAGAGTGGGAGGAGAGAGATGTGGCACTGCGGCAACACACACACACACACACATACATTAAACACAGACACACACACACATACATTAAACACAGACCCACACATTAACACACACGCAGCCATAGGTCCAATCAGAGGCGTCTTTATATAGACGCTCTCTGTAGGAGGTTGTAATTGAGCAGAAACAGCCTGAGGTCTGATGACACCGACACTTCCTTCCTTCTTTCTTTCTCTGGTTTTTCTTTTCTTCGTTTCTCTCCTCTCTCATCACTCTGTTCCTTCTCTTCGTTCACTTCTTTCACCAACTGTTGGACGGACTCTGATGAAAGGAGGTTCAAACACAGCCCTCTGGTGTCTCTAGCGCCACCATCAGGTGGACGGTTAGTTTGTGTCAGCAGCATTAAATGTTTTCATCTCATCATGTTGTGACTTTTCTCATCACATCACGTCTTTAATATCAGAACATCAAACACCTTTTTTTTCTGGTAACCTCTCCAGGCCTTTGACTTTTATTTTGGAATGTCAGAGCTTTTTTTTCCTCATGACACGAAGTCTTTAATCTCGTAACATCCGGGACATTTTTTCTCACTTAACATTTAAATTTTATTTGAAAAGCAGTGAAACTTTAACCTCTGGAGGTTGTGACTCTTTTCCCTCATATCTTTAAGACTTGAACCTCTTCAGTAACTTTATTTCTTGTAATTTTTTTTACCTTATAGACTCGTATTAACCCGAGTCTTATTGATAAAAGCTGATACCAAAATACAGGCACTGGAAACTCTGTGATTGGTTATGGGACACCTGATCTGCTGTAGACCAGAGTCAAGGACGCCCACAGAGCTTCTGCCTGACCACCACTGGGCGGGTCGAATCGTGGACCTGTTGTGGACCCTGTGTACTGAGGCGGCCTGCAACTACCCTCACAGTCAGGAGACAGAGACCTGAGGCAGACACCCGAGTTTACCTTCAGTGAACATACATTCTATTCTATTCTATTCTATTCTATTCTATTCTATTCTATCCTTTCCTGACCTCCTCGTGGTCTTTCTTGAAGGACTTCCAGAGTTTCAGGAGTTCACATGAAGCGTCTCAGAGAGTTGGAGGCTCCTCACTAATGGATCGAACACCAGAGTTCATCAACATGATTAATAATCGTTCCTGCAGCCCCTCCTCTCTGTATATTTATCCAGTCTGCATAATTACCACGGACAGTCTGTTCCTGAACGCAGCCCGCTGATGCCAAATGAGTGTTTAGTAAAACAAAACGCTGCGAGCCTCCCAGCTGGCAGACGCGGCTCGTTTCTCCGACACGTCTGACAGCCGAACACAATCTGAATCTGGGGCTGGAGCCAAATCCGAGCAGACTGTCGGCTCAGCGTGTCAGCCTCTGATCCACAGGTAGATAAAGACGACAGGTAGACACGACATAATGGAGCCGTCTGAGGCGCAGAGAGGCCCTGAACGCCTCGCTGAGAGATCCACACGGCTGGGACGGCAGACGACCGGAGAAGAAGATCAGAGCGTTTGATGATGAGAGAGTCAGAGATAAACGCTGTCAGTGGGTCAGACGGTGACCGCTGGATTGGCTCTGAGGGTTTACGAGGACAGATTCAGGATTCAGGATTCAGGATTCAGGATTCAGTTGCTCTGAAACCAGCAGGAACATCGTCTCACAGAGACAAATATCTGAAGATTTCTTTAACTTTTACAGGTTGTTGTAGTACTTCCTGATCCATCTGCAGTTTGGTCTTATTGTCACAAATCCAAAGCACACCTTTACTCTGCAGAGTTCTCTCAAGGTCACATAAACACAGACAGTCAGTGGAAAATTAAAACACTTCAGAGGAGATTGACTCCTTTTTCAACGTGATCAATGAAATAAATAAAAAATATTTGCAGAATAAAATTTATCACAAACACTGATTATTGTAAGCAACAATGTTGGTAATAAAATTAAACTCCAAGGTTAAAAAAGAAAGTTAAAAAATAAAAATAACCTGCAGTTCCCCGAGTGTCCACTAGAGTCTGTCTCCAGCAGTGAGTCAGTCCCCATAGAGCTCAGTGTTAAAGTCACTTTGATGAGTGTTGTAGCTTTAATCTTTGCTTTCTTTAAGAAATAAATGAATAAAACAAAGTCAAAGTAACTATTTAGAGACAGACAGACAGACAGACAGACAGACAGACAGACAGACAGACAGACAGGATCATATTACAAAGAGAAAGAACACACAGACGACCTGATCGGGTACATGTAGACAGACCGAGCACACAGGAGAGACGGACAGGTGCTGTGACAGGTAGGACTGAACACACACACACACACACACACACACACACAGAGTCAGTGTGTTGTTGTGGTGTGTTGCAGTCAAAGCTGATACAAAGAGAGGATCAGGGGAGCAGACAGGCTGAACCACAGCGCGGTTCAGGTTTCATCAGGACCCTGAACTTTCCACAGAGCGATGGAGGTCACCTGAAGCTCTGAATAAACTCCTGTTCATAAAAATGGTTCCCTTGATGTGTTTTATTTGGATTTTCTGGCTTTTTATTATAATTAATAAAAACTTTTTCAGTAACTTAAATCGAAAACAGCTCTCCTTTGTCTCTTTAAAAATTCCCCTTACCTGATTTTGTTTATTTACTTTAGTTTTCCTAACATTAGAGCTAAGCACTGTCACATCTCATCTCCTAATTGGCTATTCCAAACAACGACGTCATCACACAGGCCGTGGAGAGGCACGTGATTGGTCGAAGCAGCCTGCCTGCAGCTAAACACATGATAAATGTCCTGTTTTTTATTAGTTTTATTTTGGAGAGAATAATAAGATATGATAGTGCTGTGTTTTGACTTTTTCATCCTCTTTGTTATGTAACCATCACTTCCCTGTTTCCCTTCTTCGCCTCTTTCCTACGCTGCCATATTTTATCTGTTCGGATGCTGCATTAAGCTTGCTTTCTTTGCGTCTCCTCCTCCTCCTCCACCTCTGTATCAGGCTTTCATTTAGCCGACAGACTGATAGTTACTTCTTTTCTTCTTCTACAGCTCAGCTCTCTGAATCACCATGTAACCCTCTGAGTGTCCCTCCTCTCTCTGTAGTTCTCCTGTGGAGCTGAAAAAAACACCGTGCATCTCTCTCTATCTCAGCTGTTATGGTCACTGTAGAGGCAATACATGCTGCAAACGTTTAACCTTATTATTCGCCATTATTTCAGTTTTAAATCAATTATTTACATTTTCCCAGATGTTCAGTGTGTGTTAAAGAGAGTGTGTCTGTATTTTACTCTGATTTTATCCCATTTATTTCAATCTGGGCGAAAACAGATTTGTTTTTTCGAGGTCACGCAGATAATTTATCGAGATCTTGGGAAAACGTTTTTAATCATGACCTTCTGGGGCTTCCGTACTCCAAGTATAAATCGTTCAAATACTTCGGGAACTATCGTTTTTGTTCTCAATCATCTTATTGTTTGAATTTGGCGCCTAAATCCCCCAAAACATCTGATTTCACAGTTTAACAGAAGAAAAAAAAAAGCCGCTAATCATCGACGATGGAAATTTCTAGAACAGTAAAGTGTCAACAATGGCGGCCGCAGCGGGACACTTTCACAGTAGTCAAGACGACAACAGGTGAATTTGCACTCACCTTTGGTGATGTTTGAAGTCTTCATCCTCTTCTTTCATGACGTTTAGGAGGTAAACAGCTTTTTATCCTCTAACGTCCCTTTGTGGCCGTTAAACGGTGTTTAAAAGCGATCTTCTTCGTGAGCTAACCGGCCGTTAACTTCCTTCTCTTGACTTAGTTTTACGAAACAAGGCTGAAATGTTTTATTTTCTACCTTTGTGACTTCCTGAGTTGTTTAAAATCCGTGTCTTACACACTAGAAACAGTTTAATCTGTTTTAAATAACCGGTATCTGACTTTATCTGACAGTTCAGCACAGTCACCGCGGTATAACCGTTTGGGTGCAGTACCACTTATCAACACATATGGATGTCCATCTACTAACATGGGGATCTCAAAGGGGCGCTGTTTCCCCGTTTTTTTTTTTTTTATTATTTTTTTTAAAGAATCACAACTGATATGGATACAAAAATATCCGATTGTTTTTTGTTCCTAACGTCTTTTTTATGTGGGAATTTCTACTTTGTACTACTTGATACATCTTCCATCAAATTTAAATGAAAATATTCAAGTTTTTTTTTTTTTTAAATTTCATATATTTAAAACTCATTTACTGGTTTCTTTGCAGATTCAGATAAGAAATAAACAATAATTTTCTTACAAATGACTTATAATGCACTGTTATGGCAGGTACATGACCTTTGTGCTCTTTTAAATGTTTGCACATCTCGAGGAAGCATATAAATGTATAATATTGTTAATATTGTGGGGGCAGAAACCGTCATATCAGTGCTTAAAGCAGTGCATTATGGGAGAAGAAATTATACTTTGGTGTTATTTTTTTTTACAGCTTTTTAATGCATGATCTTGGGGTGTTATCACTTCAATATTAAGGAATAGATATTTTTGTTGTTTCCAAATGCATCACAGATGTTGTGAGACTTTGATTTCACAACTGTAGTATCTTAGCTTTTCAAAATAAGTCCCATATTTGCATTTATAACATTCAAATTATGAAAGTATTCATAATTATGACCTCTTAAACAGACTTTCCTGCACAGTTAGTGTTTGTGGTGCATTTTTCTACACATGCATGAGTTACTGAACTGTTTTTGGTTTTTTATTACATCCATCCCAAATGTAAAGCATTATAATTTGTTCAGTAACAGTGCTGTATCGCTCGTGGCCTTTAATTTAAAAGCTGGCTGCAATAAACTGCAATAAAAATCCTCAGAAGATGAACATTTATGAACAAACAACACTTAGCTGTAACTTTGCTCTCTGGAAATAAAGGGACGAAGAATCTTTTAAGATACACAGAGACCAGGTCAGGAAACAAGGGACTGTTCTCCTCCAGATTTGAGATTAAATAATAAACATGAAGACATTTTGCTTTCTAATAATTTCACTAAACTCACAGATCATTTAGTCTGGAATATTCTTAATTTCAGGGCAGACGAGGAGAGTCTTCAGGGCTCGACTGGGACATAAAACTCTGAGGATGAGGAGGAAGCAGCCCAAGATTAGGCCTCCTGTGGAGTACATCTTCCTACATCCTCCACATGTGAGTAGGCTTGCATATGGTGTGTGTGTGTGTGAGTGTGTGTGCGAGTGTAACAGTAGCTGCACATACAGGAAGGATGGCGTTGTGTGTCTCGTGCAGCTGCAGTCTGATCCTGAGGACGACAGTTTAATTATAGAACAAGCATGTCAAGATGATATCTGCCTCTGTCTGAGGGAGGAGCTCAATGTGTGTGTGTGTGTGTGTTCTCTACAGATCCAGATGATTTGATGTTGAATCTAACCTCCCTCCTCTGAAGTCTCTGCTCTGAAACAGTGCTGCTAACCTGAGCACTGGTCGTGTATTTCTTACCATCAAACCTCAGAACCTGACGGCTCCAGCTGACGCTCCCTGTTAGTCTGCAGATGGTTGTTTTGACCTTTTACACGCTGCCATCTTGTTTTGCTGGAGCCAGATGTTGATGTTGAGTGTTTTCCATCACCCATGATTCCACTTTATTCACACTGATGAGTAAATATCCAGTACGTCCCCGTAACTAAATGTAAAGTGGAGTGTTTTTAAAAATTCCATGATGTTCTGAAACATCTGGAAACACACCTGGTGTTTTAAGATGCCAGCAAAATGTCAGAGGAAAGGATGTTTTCTCTGACTGTGAGCAGACTTTATTATATTTGTACAAACATTAGAGTTCAAAAGAGGGGATGATGAACAGCTGTCTGCAGAGATGGAGCCGTGTTTGAGCTCCAGAAGGAGCCCGTTGGTTGAGGACTCTGAGCCTCAGGGAGGCTTCCTCCTCAAACAGCTTCAGATCCTCATTAAATCCTGATCTGAGGAGCAGATTATGACTAAACATGGACGCATTCAGAGGACTTCTTCTTCTTCTGTGTTTGAACAGCTGCTGTAAACTGGATATCCACTGACACGTTCAGCTGAAGGTCACCAGTTTACAGGGTCACTCTTTAAACTGGAACACCGGGAGCTGACAGAGACTCATTCAGACCATCAGGCTCAAAGAAACCCTTTGTTAGGATAAGGATGCACCAATCCAACTTTTCTGGTCCTGATACCAGCACCTGGGCTTTGGGTATAAACTGATCCCAATCCCAAACCAATACTGGTGTTAAATTAATCACCTGCATGCCCTGCTGTGGGAGAAAACTCGTAATCTTTTGGGTAAACGGCAAAAAAATGAGTATATATAAAATAATTCTTATAACTATAAAGTTTTTAAATGTTCACCAGCAGTTTGGTAAAAACAATGTTTCAGAACTCACAGAAATGAATAAAACAACTGTAAACGTTTATACCCTGTAGACTGGTAATAGAGCAAAAAACAAAGAGAGTGCATCAGAGGTGACCGTCCTGTACAAAAACCATTTCACACACCTGTTTGTAACCACAGACTGTAAACAAAGGGACAAAATCGAGACAGAAACCGTGTTTGATTTAATCATTATTTAACCTTAGATTCAAGTCCATTAAGTGACGACAAAAGTTCTCGTACAAAATACGAGAGTCTTGGTAAAAAAGGCGTAGAGCTGGTTGCCTGGATCGTCCCTTTCCTACTGATAGCCAATCCAGGGTATCCAACACCAGGATCAGATCGGTGCATCCCAAGTGTAAGAGTTATTAAACCAAGTCCCTCACAGCTGGGGCTGATCTGACTGATAAAAACACTGCTCCATCTAGGGGATTAATATCAGATATCAGTCTGATATCAGCTAAAAAAACTAATATCAGATTATATCAGCCTGCACCAAAAATCTCCGATATAAGCACTCCGATACAGGCAGTCCATTCCAAAACTTGACCCCTGGTGGAACAGAGCTGAGGAAGTTTAACACATCTAAACTTTAAACATTCTTCCGAAGCTCATTCCAGCCTCCAAGACCTACAAATAGAGTTTGAACATCACAGCATTTGTGCTGATATCGTATCGGATCGATATTGGTATCGGCCAATACTCAAGGCTGCAATATTGGTATCGTACTGGAAGTGAAAAGGTTGTATCGGGACACCCGAAGCTCCACCAATCAGAAATGGTCCAGGTGAGGGCTGTTTTCAAGGGTAAATTTATTCCCAAGAACTGGATTTAGACCCCAGTTCCAAGGGTTGAAACGCACATATTTCCAGGAGGAAGTTCCTCTGCATGAAAATCTCTCTTTCCCAGTTTGGTTCAGAGTTTGGGGACAACAAATGTCACAACGTCCAACCAACAAATACTAAGAATTGGATCCTTCAGGATTCAAAGAGATGAAAGGTTCCAGAATGTTCAGCAGAATGTCTTTGGGAACATTTAACAGTGGAGAGCGGCTCCTCGGTGTGTCGGCGGTCTTTGTAACATTTCTCCAAACGGGTCTCTCTGAAAGCTGTGAGGAACATGTGACTCCTGACCACCTTTCCAGTCACTGCCCCTCAGGTTTTAGTGAGACTGTCTGCAGGTATTCAGGGAGGTTAATTCATAACGTTTCAGCTCATTTTGTATTTCTGTGGTGGATCCATTAAGACTGAACTTCACTTTCTCTAAAGGACACAGTCGGCGTAATAAGCTCGCAGACCTTTCTGAGGAAGTCAAGCCTTCAGTGCAGCATCGCACATTTAGCACATGAATGAGTGAAGGTGAGTGAATATGAATGAGTGTGTTTCAGAGGAAGTTCAACAACCCGTGTGTGAACGGTTCAGTGTGTGTGTGTGTGTGTGTGTGTGTGTGAGAGAGAAGTAGAGAGGGTTGCGTGAGAAGGAAGTGCATACACACTCTCAAATGTATCTCTGCCACCCGCTGACCTTAGCTTCTGTGTGTGTGTGTGTGTGTGTGTGTGTGTGTGTGTGTGTGTGTGTGTGTGTGTGGCTCCTCTCTCCCTGTGAGAATCAATCAGAGTTCTTCACCTTCACAGTTAGGACAGTTTTTTGTTCCTCAGGTCTTCAGTCTTTTAAATCCTGCCCTGTTTTGTTTTTGCACTATGCTAGGCTAATTGGAGCTAGCATGCAGAACTCTAATATCTTATCAAACGTACCTTTTTTTCCTGGTTTGGTGTTAAATGGAGGGTTTTAGAACTCGAGCGGTTTGGTTTGAGCTCCTGGTTTGTACCTCACGTTGAAGAGCATGGCAGCTTCATTTGAGCTTCAAAACTTGTCCTCAATCAGCATCAGTGCATCAAAAAGTTTTTATTAATTAGAAATGAAATTCTGCAGCTGTTAGAGGATTAAAAACAGCTAAGAAAAAATAAAGATACATTTTTTTGTTGTTTTTTTTGACCTGAACTTTTAGGACATGGACTGCATCAACATGGGCGTAATTTTGTGACGTCACTTCTGTTTCTGAAGCCTGTTGGTGGTGGTCGCCATGTCGGAAACGTGGACTCAACCAAACTTCATTCAGTCAGTGAAGAAGAAAAGAGGCGGGCCTTAAGCCTCGTGGCTAACATCTAAAATGAACAAAGTAAAGATGTTTGTTTCTGCTCTTTGAATGGCTGTGTATGGGGTGTCCGCTGGTTCTGCACACGGCCTCCGGTGGACACTCAGGGAACTGCAGCTGTAACACTCTCAGTTTGGGAGCTGAGGTTGCTGCTTGGCTTCTGTAAGGTGTTCAAACTCCTTCCCTCTTAAACCTTTAATACTGAGGCGTCAATGATTTCTTCGTCTTAGTTCCTCGTTTGTTTGCAGAGTCAGATAATGGAGGCAGAGGAATCCCTGTAGACTCCCGACGTTTATTGAAGCGATGCATCAGAGTTCCTCCGCCGCTGCTCGTCTGATCGCAGATTAACGTCTCTCTGATTCTCCGTTTCAAGCAGAGTTTGTTTCTTCGTGTTTTGTGCTGATTCTGTCCTCAGAGTTCAGAGCCGTTATTTCTGCTCTGTCTTTGTGCTCTGTCAGGATTTTAGTTTCAGTCTGTCTCAGGGTGTGTTTTGTGTCTGCAGTCGGCCCGTCCCAGAGGGGTGGACACTTCAAGTTCTCTTTGTAAAAGCTGTGTCAGCATTAAGAGAAGTCTCCTTTTTTTTCTCCTTTCCTTCTCCTCCTCTTTTTACTCCCTCCTCTCCTTCATCTCATTCTCCTCTTAGAAACTCAAAACCTGCTGGTAGTGAAGTGACTTCTCCTCCTCCTCCTCCTCCTCCTCCTCTTTTTCCACTTACTGTTTCTTATTTACCCCCCCCCCCCCCCCCCCCTCTCTCTCAGCTCTTAAATGCAGAACTTTGAGTCTAAATTTCACTTTGAGTCTCATTCTGTGTGTCTCATCTATCATGCATGAGTGTTAAATTATAAACTCTGGGTCACTGCACTGCCCTCAGCCAGCATCCTGTGCCTGCGATAGAGAGACACAGACAGACAGAGAGAGACAGAGAGAGAGAGAGAGTCAACAGTAGATGCTATCAGGTCTGGATGTTATCGGGGAAACACACTGAAGTCGTCCGTCCTCTCCTGCAGCAGGACTTTGTTCGTCCCGGCTCTGATGCAGAGTTCATGTCTCTGTTTGGGTTCCGATTCATCCAACGGAGCCACAAAACGTCCCAGAAGTCACTTTATTATTTATCTGTGTGCAGAGAGATAAGGATACGATGTGACCAAGATACGAGTTGACGTACTTACTCTACTGTTTGGAGCCTTTTGGCATTTTGTTTTTTTCTGTCTTGACTTGAGGAGCCAGACATGATCGTATTCTGACAAGAGGGGGAGCTAGAGAGGAGTGAGGGTGTAGATAACACCGATACCTGTCTGCATCAGTGTTATTCAGTGTCAGTCCAACACCTGAAGTATTTGTCTCTAGTTTTACTTTGCTGTTCAGCCTCTACTGGCCGCCCTGTTAACAGACGAGACAAAGGGTCAAACTCTGAAATCTAAGTGAGAAAAAAGAGGTTTTCTTACCTGTGAGCGGACCACGAATGACCGCAGTTAACCAGGAAGTCCGCTTGTGCCATGAATTGATGGGGGCGGGGCACTGGGATTCTAGCATATCAGTGCCGTCATTGACGTCTGACTCGCCTTCTCAGAATTATTGGTCCCAACTGCAGTTGTGTAAAAAGTTAAATCTCATTTGATTGGATTTTTTCGATTTAAATCCATGAAATAATTTATTTTAGTTTTTAGTTTGTCAGCTCTGCTCTCTGGGCTTCCATACAAACAGATGAGACATGGCTCAAATAAATGTTTTTCAAACATGGTTTCTGTTAGTTTGTTCTTTTAAGGCTGATTCATGTCAAAGTGTTCATTTGTAAATAAAGTTTGCTTTGAATTAGTTATTTGATGACGAAAAAAGAAGAAAACTGGATTTCTTTTTCAGATTTAACTTCTCCGAATAATTTAACTTTACTCTTGAAATTCAGACGTCAAGCCAGGATTCTGCCTTTAATTTTCAGATTCTGCTTTTGTTGGTGGACTTTTTTTAAACAATATTATATAATGATAATATATAGGGCTGCCAAGATTAGTCGACTAGTCACGATGACGTCGACGATCAAATTCGTCGGCGACTTATTTAATAATCGACGTCGTCGTTTTAATATTTTTTTAAACTTTATTTTTCCCTCCAAACTGCCGCTGTACTTTCACCTGTCTCGTCTGCCGTTCTGTCCTTGACGCATACGCGCAGAAGTGGTAACCAGGGTAACCTGTGATGTCACTGGAAAAGTTATGCTCAACAGTATCATGGCTAGCCGGCAACAGAGCTCGAAAGTTTGGGAGCATTTTTCCAAAATAAAGGATAAAAGTGAGCAATGCAAAATCTGCAAAGCAGAAATGTCCTTCCATGACAGAACGACGGCGATGCACGAGCATCTGAAAAGACAGCACGCCGTGGCTGATTTATTTTCTGACCAAGAATGACAATCTCGGTAAGCTAATTGGCTAGTTAGCTGCTAACATTAACGTCAACAGGGAGCTACCTACTTAATAGCGATGTCATGTTTGAATAGAAAATTGGTACATTAAAAAAATGTCAGAAATGCTGCTACAAGCTGCAAAGTTCATTAAAAGCTGAATGAACTATGATATTAACTGTCTTCATTTTTAGTTAGCACATACCTTAAACACTTGAAGCTGGAAGCTAATGATGTAAGCTGTATGCTGGTGCAATAAACTGCAATTTATGTATGATCCGAATAGTCGACTAATCACAAAAAATAATCGGTGACTAGTCGATTATCAAAATAATCGTATGTGGCAGCCCTACTAATATATAGTTCCGCCTTTGATCTTAAGGGGCTTTCACACCAACGTTGTTTGGTCCGAAAATGATAGATGTAAAACCTCCCTTGGACCTTTTTCCGAACCAAACAGTTGGACCTTGGTCTGAACCAAAAGTGGTGGTCTTGGTCCGGACCAAACAGGACCACGGTCTGGATCATGTCCTGTGTGAAAGCATTATTTTGAAAGGCTTCATAGCAATAACAGGAAATTATGACACAACCACATTTTCGATACAAACAAAAGCAAATAACAGGACTACATTTGTTGGTTAATAAAACAGTCAGTGTTGTGACTTAGCACCACAGTTCATATCATGCTTCCAAAATTAACCAGCAGCCTGGACAGGATGGGCGAACGGTTGCTGCTCTACGTTACACAAAGAGTGGAAGCGTGGAATCAGAGTCGGTGTTCTGATTGCTAGCAGGATGACACACTTTCTCCTTCTTTCCTGTTGATGACGATAAAGTTGTCGTCCAGTTATATACCTCATAAGACGACCTCGGATCAGAATCATGTACAGCTCTGTGAGTTGTGGCTGTTGGTGATATAAAAACATCAATGATATGAAAGCTGGTAGGGCGATTTCTAGGGACGCACCGAAATGAAAATTTGTGGCCGAAGCCGAATAAAATATAAACGCTTGGCCGAATACCGAATAGGGCTGTCACTTTTTAAAAAAATCATATTGGAACGAACATTGAATGACCCGTCATTCTTCAAATATATTCGAATACACCCCCCCTCCACGCCCCTGCGCGCGCTCTCCTTAACAGTCTCCTTAACAACAAGAGAAAGCTTCGACAGCTTTGAATAAGAAGGTAAAACATATAACTGATACTCAAGCCGAACAGCCCAGCTCTTCATTTCTTCATTATTAGCCAGAAACACAAATCTATCAACTTGATCGGGATCAGGTGTGACTCTCTTTTTGTTTCCAATATTACCTGCACGGTACAATTCACGCACGAGCACGCGCACATGATCGCCGTGAGCGCTCCTCTCGACAGTTATTGAAACAATAACGGGGTGTTAGAGGGCTGTGTGGGACCAAAACAACTTAACATGAGCCAAAAAGTCTCTAAAGTTATAATCCTGTTCTCTGTCTCACTCTACTGACTCTGATCAGACCGCGCTGCATGTAAAACGGTTTTGATAGACGCTTCATGGTGACGTAGGCGAGCCGTGCGCGCGCCCGAAGTCTGCTTTATGTTGGAGTAGTGTCCGCAGACAGACCAGTGGAGGAGCGGCGCTTGTTTGAACGTGAAGCAGCGGGTTGTTGTCCGCAGACTCTGACATTTTTTAAATATTCCAGTAGCCTTTGCTGTTTGATTGCGTCATTGTGTCACACGCTACTATTCGGCCTTGCTTTTAACTCACTTCACCGAAGGCCGAATCTGGCTTTTTTTTTTTCAATATTCGGCCGAACATATTCGGTTACCGAATATTCGGTGCATCTCTAGCGATTTCCTTCAGTGTTGACAAAATTAAATCCCCACTCAACATGTTGACAAATGACCAATCAACGTAAACTACAGAGACACACAAAGCCAGCAGTTGATGACGGGATCACATAAGTTTGTCATGAACGTTCTGTTTGTCCGTTTTGCAATAATGACGGAATGAAACAATAACAGACCGAACCAAATGTAAACAATGTAACAAAAACACAGACTTTGATCCGGACTTCCAGGTGTGAAAACACCTTAAGATTCTATTTTTGATCGTTGGACTCAACATTTGAACTTCAAACTCTTTAATCTCAGAAATCTGCCTTTGAACTTTGACTCCCGTCCTCAGATGATGATGATGATGGTGCTGGCGTAGTTTTTCGTAATGATCGTGCAGAAAAAGGAGAGACAAAGGAACTTAGCTTTGTCCAGTATTTAGTCTGAATGTGTCTTAGAGCTCGGGGACCAATCACTGTGGTTTTGTTGGATGTATTAACACTAAATAGACACAGTTCCCTGGCCTGTGTTTAGCTGTGTTAGCTTAATGTGGTAAACGGGTAACAGTGCAGCCCTTAATGTAAAACAGCCATTAGACACTGAATCCCGTTAATCCACCTGGCCCTCAGGTGCAGCAGGGCACCACTGAACTAATCCAGACTAACCTCTGCAGAGGTATTAACACCTGGTCATCAATCTTTCATCCAGCAGGAACTCTTATAAATAAGACATGAAACAAACACTCAGCTGCTGGCTACGTGCTACGCTAGCACCAGAGTCCAGTGTTTACAGGTTGAGATCCTCTCAGAGGCACACAAACACACACACGAACACACACACAGTGGTTAAACTCCTGCTCACACCCTCTCCTCTGATTGGTTTAAACTCTGTCCTGTATGTTTTGAAGGAAGGGATCATGTATGTAGTGATCTTTGTATAAGGAAGAGAGGAGGAAGAGAGCTGGTCCTCGCTCCGTGTACATCCTCTGCATCAGTCAGAGAGTTTATTAGTTTTCCTCTCTGGAGGCCTCCGAGCAGACTGTCAGACAGAGAGGAAGAGGACGATATTGAAGATGGAGGTTGTGAGTCCACGGGGAGGAGAGGAGCACAGCGCTGTGTTTGTTGATGTGATGAGTTTTAAACTTATGACTGATGATGACGAGGAGTGACTCCTCTGTTTGGGAGGAAGAGGAGATGACTGAGACGCCTGATGGGGGTCTCCTGGAAGATATCTGTGAGGGAGACCACCGCTGATGACACCAAAGAGCGTCAGCCAGCAGATCGTAGCAGAGACGTGGTTAGAGGGGCTGACTCAGGAAGGACGGCCATGGCCCGTTGTGCCCGTTGTGCCCGTTGAGTTTTTGTGGTAACCTGAAGGCAGCGTCTGACAGGAAGTCAGTCTGAAGTCCGTCTGCAGAGGGAAGGTCAGAGAGGAGGGGGATGGAGGCTCCCTACAGAGATGGAACAACTTCAGCTGTCACAACACCCAGCGGGGAAATTAACACGATGACTGTTTGTGTTTATGTCAGTGTTTGGTTTGACGGCTGGAAGCACCTGAAAATTTTTCAGTTTTCACAGACAGACTCCTCAGATAAATAAAGGGTTAACTCACAGCTTGATTAAACGTTTTAAGGATGCACAGAAAAGTTTACAGACATAAAATTTAATTCATTTCGTTACCGTAGTGTCAGATTTTTTTCATCTCATCAAAGTTTGATATTTTTTGATATTTGATTTATAAATTCTTGTAAATTTTTTTGCCAATATTCTTAACACAGTTTTACAAATTTAAATAAAATACTTTCTAACACTTCTGTCATCTTTTCAACAAGTTTGAAATTTCTGTGCATAGTTTGTACAGATTTTATTTTAAGGCCAACAAACTTTTTATGACTTTGTTTTTAGTTTTTTTTTGACATTGTCTTTATTAGCTTTATTTCTTTCTGATCATGTAAGTACAAAACATTTACTGTCTTTATCAAGAAATTTTTGATTTTTTTTTTTTTTGGCGCCTAAATTCTGAATTTTCTCAGATTTCCTGAGGTGTGCAAAAACTTTCCTGGCATTAAGTTTTTATATTTTGTCATTTCAGTAAAAATGTGCTGAAACAAAAAGTTTTGGTCATGCTTTTTAGCAGCTTTCAGATTTTTGTTTTTTTCCCCCTTTTTTTGAAAATTTGACTATTTTTCAACTTTTTTCATCACATTTTTATTTTACAAATTTTTGTCTTTTGTTGTTTTTTTGGGCAGAATTTTTTGATACTTTAAATTTTTGAATTAGAGTATTTTTTATTCCCGTTGCAGCTCTGTAGTTGTGCATTTGCATATTTTTTCAATATGTTGTGGACATTTTTAATAATTTTTGAGTAGTTTTTTTGTGATACTTGGTATATTTTTGAACCTTTCATGCTATCAGCTTTTATAGAGTTTTTTGACATGGTAGTTTTACTCTCTTCTATCTGGAGTTGAAGCCCTAAGTTCTCCCATATTTAAGTTACTGTGTGTGTGTGTGTGTCTGTGTGTGTGTGTGTGTGTGTGTGTGTGTGTGTGTGTGTCTGTGTCTGTGTGTGTGTGTGTGTGTGTGTGTGTTTTTGTTTAGCTCTGAGTCCTGAAGTTGGACTCTGGTCTCCTCTCAGTGAACTCTGAGGACTTCTGGGAGTTCCCTGTTTGTCTGGGAAATGTCAGTCCACTCAGCACTGCAGCCTATTTATAGATACCTCACACACACACACACACACACACACACACACACACACACACACATACACACAAACACACACACACACACTCGAGGGAATACCATCGTTTATGGACGTGTTCGTCTCTCCTCCTTTCTTTCTCTGGATTGCTCCTGCTTTTCGTTTTGTCCTCCCTTCACTGTTTCTTTCTCCCAGACTGCAGTGGGCCATTTGAATTATTAATGGACTCACACACACACGCACACACTGACACACACATGCACAGAGTCAGAGTGTTTCTCCTCTTACGATCGATACATCCACAAAAAGCCTTTCCTCTGACCCTCCCTCCTTCCTCTCCTCCGCCTCAAACACCACAGATGAAAAATTGAGACTCTTCCTCCTCTCTGCGCTTTCTAAATGATTTCTGTCGCAATAATATTTAACAGAAGCAGCTCACCACACTTTTTATGTGAGAGAGATTACTCCACGATCACTCTGAGCTTTATTCAGACTGTTTATTGAACGGACAACACCACAGGCGTTCACATGAGTGTGTTAGTGCAGCCCAGGCCGGCAGCAGTGACTCTGCCGGTCGAGTTACGGGACGGAGACCCAGAAGAGTTTAAGGTCTTCGTTTCCATCCCTGCTTTCTGTGTTTCTGTACTTCCTGCTCAGGTCTTCTCTTCCCACTCGTGGGATAAATGAGTCCTTACAGTGTTGACTCATTTGGACTGAATTGGGTAGATGGGAAACACACACACACACACGCACACACACATGTTGAGCAGAGGAAAAATCAATGGTTAATCAGGTTGTGAAGGGGCGGTCTGGACTCAGGGGGCAGTTTGTTTAAGTTGCCATTACTACAGAAACCCCTCAGGTAAACTTAAAACACACACACCACACACACCAACACACACTCATCTGTTCATGTCAGTAACACACATTAGCTCCCTGGGATTCAAACTGTAACCTTCTTGCAGTGAGGCAGCAGTGCTAACCACTGGTCCACCGTGCAGCCTGTGGAATTGTGTTTTTTTATTCTATGAATGTTCTTTGTATCTTTTTTTAAAGGGGCTGTGAGGACGATCAGGAAGAGCTGGTGTTTTTAAACTCTGTAATTTATTTATTCGTAGTTTGAAAGGTGACAACAATCAAACTTTGTAAACTCAGTTTGTCCCGTAGTTTAGTAGCCAGCTATATTTGGTGTTAGTTCCTCACGGCTCGCTGCTCTTAGACGAGTCTTTAACGTGTAACGTTAGTGAATCCTGGTTCTGTCCTACCAGAGCTCATCTACCAACTACAACCTCGCCAAGCAGAGCTAACGTAACCTCACTCTTCATTTTACTGACAGACTCTCAAGTTTGATCAGATCACTGCAGAATAACTGCTGTATGTGGGTTAGAATGAACATTATCACAAACAGATTAGCCTGTGGTTTAGCCTTTAGCTCAAGTCTTAGCCTTTAGCTCGTGTTTTAGCTTTTAGCTCAATTCTTAGCCTTTAGGCTGTGTTTCAGCCTTTAGCTCTTGTTTTAGCGTTTAGCTCATGTTTTAGCCTTTAGGCTGTGTTTTAGCCTTCAGCTCTTGTTTTAGCCTTTAGCTTGTGTTTTAGCCTTTAGGCTGTGTTTTAGCCTTCAGCTCTTGTTTTAGCCTTTAGCTCGTGTTTTAGCATTTGGCACATGTTTTAGCCTTTAGCTCGTGTTTTAGCCTTTAGCTCATGTTTAAGCCTTTAGCTCGTGTTTTAGCCTTTAGCCCATGCTTTGGCCTTTAGCACGTGTTTTAGCCTTTAACTTATATATTAGCCCTTTGCCTATGTTTAGACTTTTAGCTTGTGTTTTAGCCTTTAGTCCTTGTTTTAGCCCTTTGCCCATGTTTTAGCCTTTAGCTTGTGTTTTAGCCGTTTAGCGTTTTAGCGTGTGTTATTTAACCTGGATTTGGATTTTCCAGTTTGATCCATGTCCTATCTGTTTACATTAAAGGCCAGCAGGGGGAGCTGTTGGGCTGGAAGCTAAATAAAACTAGCAAAAGTACAAAACTCTATCAAATGAAGAATTCCTACAAATGAAGCTGCTAACAGTGCACATCGAGTGCTAACACCAACAAACTTTAAGTTTGTTTGAAAGCAAAATAACGATAAATTAATGTAAATCTTTATTACTGAATGTCAGTTTGTTCAGGGAGAAAACTTCAAGTCAATACAGATTCAACACAGACCAAGATTAATCTCATTAGTAGCTTAAATAAGATCATTAAAACACTCGCTGATAAATGAAAAGATCTTTAAAGAAAAAACACTTTGTTCAGTCTGTATTTGTCTTTTTTTATAAGTAAAGTGTTTCTGTAGCTGGCTGTAAACATGTTTTTTTCTGCTGTTAATTTAGACGTTTTAAAATGCAGCTCTATGGGGACTGACTCACTGCTGGAAACAGCCTCTGGTGGCCATTTAAGGAAGTGCGGTTTTATGCACTTCTGCACCGTCTTCATTTTTTAGCCCCTGAGGTGGGCGCTTGGTTACAGCCCATTAACTATGAATGGATTCATTCCTGCTGACTGTTTTCTACAGAACAGCGTCGGTTGTTGCAGCTGTGTTCAGGTTTCAGTCTTACATCTTCTTCTTAGAGAAAAAAAAAAAAAAAGATCTGTTTCAACAATCATGGCTACCGCACATGTGAAACCAACACAAACACGCGATCACACACGTGGGGGTAAACCAGCCTCTTTGCTGGGGAGTCATGAGAACATAAAACCACAGAGGATGTGTGAAAGCAAAGAGAGGAGAGGAAAGTAAGCCGCAGAGACGCCTGAGGGCGAGCAGAGCGGGTAGCAGGTTGTGTTTTGTTGTTCTGGACGATAAAAAACATCCAAAATAAAGGACACAAAGAGAGAGAGAGAGGGTGGAAACATGAATACATAATGATACCATCTTTACGGTTTATTCAACCGAAGCTTCAAAATAAAATGTCTCCAACACACACACATTAAACTTTAACACACTGTCCAGCTGCTAGGTGTGTGTTTGTGTGTGTGGGAGTGAGTGCAACCGCTGACCAACGTTTCTTTACATTCATTATTTATATTCAAGTGGAACTGAACTCTCTCTCTCTCTCTCTCTCTCTCTCTCTCTCTCTCTATCTGTGTGTTACTGTACATGCTGCCGTAGCATGTTGTGTGTGAGTGTGTGGGTGGATACACATGCTGCACATGCACCTTCAGGCAGTTTTTGTGTTTGTGTGTTTTCTGCATGTTGTTTTTTTTTTCTTCCTGAAGTCAACGTTTATTTGAGTAATCTCTTCATCTCCAGTGTTTACTCAATCAAATCCAATACCAACACAAATTGAACTGATTTAATGGAGGAAAAAGGAACATCAGTACCAGGGCTGAGCAAATAATCCAATTTAAACCGATATCGCAGTGTAATAAAATGCAATTATCTCATCGCAAGGTGACGGTAACGGTAACTGTAACGCACCTTTCAGCTGGTTGACCAACAGCTGAAAATCTCTGAAGAAGAATGAGACACTTACGAGCGGAGGATGAAGAAAACAACTTCAGCCACGCTAAGTTTTGATTTGTCGTGTCGTTGTTGACGTCTTTAAAAATGGCCTCGGCAGAAGAACCAAGACGGGATGCAGAAGAGGAGACTTTGGGGTCAAAGAGGAGCAGCACGTCGGTCGTCTGGACCTATTTTGGATTTAGGAAAGAATTGTTTGAAGTTGACCGTATCCTGTCGTGTCGGTCATACTATAGAATGATTTATTGCTTGTGTTTAGTGAGTCAGATAACTGTCCCTCAAAAAAATTCCATGCTAAATCACAATTGCAGTAATGTTCCAGAAAAATCTCAATTAGCCCTAATCAGGACTAAATGTTTGTGTTCTTTAGTTGATGAATGCTCTTTGTTTCTTCTTTTGCTTTTTTTTTTATTTTCATACGAGATGTATCATCATAAACAGCTCAGTATCTTCTTTCATAACTGTGTCTATTTGTACAAACACTAATCTTTCAGTTAAGCTACATTTATAAGCTGTCTGATAATCGCTAATACCAAGTTATAGGATCTGTGAGGAGACCGTTTATCTCATAACAAGGCGTGTGTTTGTTTTGGAAATGAAGGGAGATCAGATCTTCTTTTTAACACTACTTTTCTTTGTTCAAGAAGACTTTTTACCTGATACAACTATGGCTGCCAAGATTAGTCGACTAGTCACGATGACGTCGACGAACAAATTCGTCGGCGACTTATTTAATAATCGACGTCGTCATTTTAATATTTTTTTAAACTTTATTTTTCCCTCAAACTACCGCTGTACTTTCACCTGTCTCGTCTGCCGTTCTGTCCTTGACGCATACGTGCAGAAGTGGTAACCGGGGTAACCCGTGATGTCACTGGAAAAGTTATGCTCAACAGTATCATGGCTAGCCGGCAACAGAGCTCGAAAGTTTGGGAGCATTTTTCCAAAATAAAGGAGAAAAGTGTGAAATGCAAAATCTGCAAAGCAGAAATGTCCTTCCATGACAGAACGACGGCGATGCACGAGCATCTGAAAAGACAGCACGCCGTGGCTGATTTATTTTCTGACGAAGAATGACAATCTCGGTAAGCTAACTGGCTAGTTAGCTGCTAACATTAACGTCAACAGGGAGCTACCTACTTAATAGCGATGTCATGTTTGAATAGAAAATTGGTACATTAAAAAAATGTCAGAAATGCTGCTACAAGCTGCAAAGTTCATTAAAAGCTGAATGAACTATGATATTAACTGTCTTCATTTTTAGTTAGCACATACCTTAAACACTTGAAGCTGGAAGCTAATGATGTTAGCTGTATGCTGGTGCAATAAGCTGCAATTTATGTATGATCCGAATAGTCGACTAATCGCAAAAAATAATCAGTGACTAGTCGATTATCAAAATAATTGTATGTGGCAGCCCTAGATACAAAGTGACGAGTTAAGGTATTTATCAACAGACACACAGCTACATAATTCAGTTCAAAGAGCTTTAAAGCAACATAAAGGAAGACGGATTAGAATAAAAAAATAAAAATAATAATAATTCCATTAAACATCAAAATAAACAAGAGGGTAAGTTTTTAAATTCACCTTTCTTCAGAAGCCTGCAGCAGGGGGCGGGGTTATGCTAATGATGGCTCCATGATGTAACATGGCTATGATTTCTGACCCGCCCATTAAATCCTGAACACTGAAATTTGAAACTCCGGTTTTGAAGCCGAGCTCCACAATGAACTCGTGATTGGTTGAATCCTTTAAGGAAACACATTCGTGACGGATTTAATGAGTTTATAAGAAAATGGCCGACTTTTCTTTATACGGACTTTAAAGTGGTTTTCTTCTCTTGAGGAACGACCCGACGAATCTTGACTCTTGACGAATCTGTATCACGTTTAATTTCTTAAAACTGAAGAGACGTTCATCACATGAAAGTCAGTTTGTGTTTCTTGTTTGGATCAGTGAGGTCACAGAGTGGTACCAGTATATTTGGTACAGTTATACAACAGTATCCATCTGTGCTGAGCTGCCTGTTGACGAGCCTCAGCTTACTTTTTAAATGTTTAAGTACGCAGCTCCAGTGTCCATATGTCTGTGTGAGTGTGTGTCCATGTGTGTGTGTGTGTGTGTTAGCAGTGTTTTGTCTCACTAAGTGCTGAAGCTGATTGTGTTTCCTTCACCTCTCCAAAAGAACAAATGCAATCCGACCTCTGTCACGTTCTCCAGACCGACCCTCTGTGTTCAGACTCTTCCTTAAAGTCAAGGTATGAAAAACTTTGGGGTCAAATGTCCTTTTTCATGTAAGTGAATAAATGTTTTTATAAGCGACCAGCTTCACTCATCTCATTCTGACTCATTTCACTCTGAGGAACATTATTCTGAAACCGTTGAGCTATTTGCTCACGCGGTCTCTCACAGTTGGGTCGGACTCAGCCGCTCTGGAGTGTCCTTTTTATATCCAGTCATGTGACGAACCTGTCGATCATTAACTTTGTTACAACCTCAATTCCAATGAAATTTGGATGAGATATTTATTCTTCAAACTGATAAATTTGATTTTTTTTTGTAAATATTCATTCATTTTGAATTTGATGTCTGCAACATGTTCCTAAAAAGCTGGTTCAGGCTCATGTTTCCACTGTGTTCCATCACCTTTCCTTCAACAACACTCAGTCAGTGTTTGTGAACTGAGGACACTAATTGTTGAAGCTTTGGAGGTGGAATTCTTTACCATTCTTGATTGATGAACAACTTCAGTTGATCAACAGTCCGGGGTCTCTGTTGTTGTATTTTGTGCTTCATAATGCTCCATACATTTTCAATGGGAGACAGGTCTGGACTGCAGGCAGGCCAGTCTAGTACCCGCACTCTTTTACTACGGAGCCACGCTGTTGTAACACATGCAGAATGTGTCTTGTCATTGTCTTGCTGAAATAAGCAGGGACGTCCCTGAAAAAGACGTGGCTTGGATGGCAGCATATGTTGCTCCAAAACCTGTATGTACCTTTCAGCATTAATGGAGCCTTCACAGATGGTCCAGTTAGCCATGGGCACTAACACACCCCCATACCATCACAGATGCTGGCTTTGAGACTTTGACCTGAGAACAATCCAGATTGTCCTTTTCCTCTTTGGCCTGGAGGACACCACGTCCATGATTTACAAAAACAGTTTGAAATGTGGACTCGTCAGACCACAGCAGACTTTTCCACTTTGCGTCAGTCCATCTCAGATGATCTCGGGTCCAGAGAAGCCGGCGGTGTTTCTGGGTGTTGTTGATATATGTCTTTGTCTTTGCATGGTAGAGTTTGAACTGTCACTTGTAGATGTAGTGATGAACTGTGTTAACTGACAATGGTTTTCTGAAGTCTTCCTGAGCCCACGTGGTAATATCCTTTACACAATGATGTTGGTTTTTAATGCAGTGCTGCCTGAGGGGTCAAAGGTCACGGGCATTCAAATTCATAAAATGTTTTAGTTTCAACATTCTGTCGTCTTTTTAATTAGAAATCAGCTTTAAATGATTTTAAAAACAAAGTTCAGTTTTCAGTATTTTACATTTAAGGCTTTTTTTTCCACTTTAAAAAGTGAGTGATGGAAGTTTTAAACATTTTTTATGATCATTTCTGAAAATTTTGTTGCTTCATCATCAGATAGTAATCCACCTCTTTACCTCGCTCTCTCTCCTCTCACATCAGTCTGTGTTAATGTGGAGCAGTGTGTGTGTGTGTGTGTGTGTGTGTGTGTGTGTGTTTTGGGAGAAAATGGAGGGACACAAGGGAGAGAGAAAAAAAAGGGAGTGAGAAATGACAACGAACAGAAAGAGAGAGAGAAAGAGAGAGAGTGAGAAAACGGAGATGGAGGGGAGGGTCGAGCAAGCAAACGGTAGGAGGAGCCAGAGAGAGAGTGAGCAAGAGAGAGAGAAAGTGTGTGTGTGAGAGAGAGAGGAGGGATGACAGGAGACGTGGTTGTTGCAGCGGCAGCAGAGCTGGACAGATCTGAGACAGTCAAACACTCCTCCTCTTCCTCCTCTTCCTCCTCCACCTTCTTCTTCTTCTTCTTCTTTTTTATTATTATCATTAATCCTCCGGCCACTGATAACACCTGGACCAAACCGACCTCTGGCTTCTTCATCACTCCTCCTCCTCTTCTTCTTCAGCACCTTCATCACTACCACCACCACCATCATCATCATCATCATCAGCATCATCATCTGTGGTAAGTAGGATGGAAACTGCTCCAGATAGCAGCGCTCGCTCGGCTGAGAATAGAAAAAGGAGGGAAGTCGAGCGGAGGACAGGAGCAGGACGGGACAGAGCGAGAGAGAGAGAGAGAGAGAGAGAGAGAGAGAGAGAAAAGTTTGAAGAAAGAGGAGAGGAAAGAAAGACGAGACAAAATGAGAGGAAGTTTGGATGAGAGGAAGAAGTGCAGAAAAAGATGTTTTCACACAGTGTGTGTGTGTGTGTGTGTATGTGTGTGTGTGTGTGTGTGTGTTTTGAGGTTGACGTAATCCAGCTGTATGAATAAGTGATGAACTTCTGTGTGTTTGCTATTAACAGTGGTTAGCATTCACACACACACACACCTTCACACACTTTTTATACACACACACACGCACACACACACACACACACACTCATTAATATTCACACACCTTCTGCCCGTGCAGTAAACACACAGCCGCGTTGTCTTCCGTTGGAGCTCTTTAAACTCGGGATGAAGACGTCGGTGAGTGTGAAAGTGTGACTGAGAGGCAGGAGTGGAGTCGTGACAGCTGTCGCACACCTGCTGAGATGTCTGTGTGTGTGTGTGTGTGTGTGTGTGTGTGTGTGTGTGTGGTCTGGCTCTATTAGCTCCTGCTGAGGACTTTAAAAACACAGATTAAAAAAACCTTCATCCTGAAGACAAAGGCTCAGGAGTTTTACAAAGTGCTGCGCAGACAGGACGGAGTGCATGTGCTGGGGACTATTTTCAGCAGCGGATGAATCCACGTGTTTCTGTATTTGTGGCTGCAGGACCGTGTGTGTGGGATTGAGTCAAAATAAACCACAGCGTGTGTTTTAAACGTGATGCAGGAACAACACTGTTGTGTTGGTGCACCACATCTCTTGGCCTGTTTTTTTTTTTTCTGAACTTAAAGCTCCTGTGTGTGACGTGTTGATGTTGGCGCCCCCTGTGGACGAAGCTTTCCCTGTTTCCCTGAGGTGTTTTCTGATGATTAATCTCCTCCTGTTGTCATGAAGAATGAACACGTCGCTCACTCTGGATATCGAAAGTCTGTTTCTGTAGCGCGCACGTCTCCGTATCGGACACGGCACAGGAGCTTTAAAGCCGTGAGCAGAATCGAAGCCTGTATTTGATTCATGTGCTGTTGAAAAGAGACAGAAAACAAAGTTCAGTCAGATTTAATTTGCCGTTAACGGACGACACTTCTTTAACCCTCAAATGCTAACTCTGCAGTGCTAACGTCGAGTTCAGGGCTTTTAATTTGAAGCAGCTGCAGCAGGAAGTGCAGCGTTAGTGTTCAGAGAGGTTATGAAACCTTACCTGTTATTCGCCGTAACACACACAGCTGAAAACACACACTAACGTAAAAAACGACCATCTGCAGATGGAATCAAAACAAAAAATGAGGAAGCTCAAACAGGTCTTTAACATTTACATCATTTTAACCCAAATTTCCATTTTGGGTGTTTGTTTTCCTGTGGCCTGAGATTTACGCTCTAGAAGCTAAATTTTAATCATTCTGTGTGTTTTGAAAATGAATTTATTTCCTTTGAAACTGTTTTCAACCTACCTGAAAATCTAACTCTCTTTAATCCTTAAATTCAAAAATCCAAAAATTCCGTTTCAGCCTGAGCAATCCAGAGTCAGCTTTACTGTTCAGCGTCATTTCAGATTAAACCAGATTAAGAAGATGAAGATCTGAAGATCATCTGGTGTGTTGCTAGCTTAAGTAAAGTGGCGCCCTCTGGAGGTTTCATTTTTAAAACAAGTTAATAACCCAAAGTTAGGAACGTGTCTTCAGCTGAAACGTTCCAGCAAAATCCACACGAGCGCCGTGTTGGGCCGTGACGCGTTACTAGCAACACGTTACCGTAGTAATATTACTTTTACTATTAACGACTTGTAACGAATTACGTCTGAAATTCCGGTAATAATATTTCAGTTACTCACATAAAAAAAATAACCTGCTGTTATTAACCCTTTAATGATCCACGAGCCGCAACGTAGCTCGCTTCGTGGTTGCCAGGTCTGCGGGTGGTGTGTTTGGCTGATGGGCCTGTTTTTCATTTGTTAGCATTCATACCTGGCAACCCTGGCTAGCTTCAAAGACGGAGCCGGACACGTTTACGTTCAGCGGCTGGAAATACGTCCCGTTTCTGAGGTCTCCTTTAACTCAGATCTGGATTAGACTGGATTGATGCGTTCATGGGCTGCAGGAAAAAACACGACACAGAGGCCATGAGCAAACTCAGAATCAGGAGGAGGAAGGAAACAGTTAATTAACAGTTAATTAATTTTGTGGGATGTAAAGAAAAGTTACTGCTGGCAGGGAGTAATGATACGGTAATAATGTTACTTTGAAAACGAGTAACGGTTGATAAGTCATATATTACTTTTTACGCTGCACAAGCGACACTTTGACAGAAGTTTGTTCATTGTTAAAGTCAGAGAGCAGAGAGCGCCCTCTGCTGGACAGACATGATCGCCTGATTTCAAACCGACTCGTGCAGCGTTTAACTTTCCGAGCTCGAGTGTAAGAAAAGAACAAACGATCCAGCCGTGCGTCTGACTTCATGACAGCAGATCGACGTCTTTGATGCACAAAACTTTTTCCTAATTAACCCTGAGTGAGAGTAAACCTGAGTCTGATGGTTTTAACTTTTATTTGAGTGTTGAAAATTTAAAAAATGCATAAAGTGAAATGACTCAAACCTGCGGAGGTTTGATGACGGAGAGAAACAGAAGAACTCAAACGAAGACGTGATGTGAGGGTTCAGCAGACACTCCGTCAACCCAAACTCTGCTCCTTCGTCTGTTTCAAATTCTTCTGCTGTGCTCCACTGTTTCCTGTTTGTTTCTACCAGACTCTGTGTGTGTGTGTGTGTGTGTGTGTGTGTGTGTGTGTGTGTGTGTGTGTGTGTGTGTGTGTGCTGCAGTGAAGTGCTGCTCACTGATGGTCGTCTAATGGTTTCACACAAACACTCAGACTGACTGGCCATGTGCTGCTCCTCATCACTCCGTGTGTGTGGTTGTGTGTGGTTGTGTAGTGTTGTGTTTTGTGTGTGTGTGTGTGTGTGTGAACAGCAGTTTCCACTCTAGCAGAAACACTTTCCTCCAGTTACTGGGGCCTGACTGACAGCTCTGTTCCTGCTGGGTTTTAAAGGAGCAGACGTCTCCACAGTCTCGTGTTTCAGATGTTTCAGATGTTCTGGACCGACTTCAGATTACAGGGCTCCATCTGTCAGACTGTCAGTACCAACAACTCATTACAACACATGTTAAAGCTCACTGTGGGGACCTCTAGTGGACGGAGTGATCATGACATGAAAAGGAAAGTTGGAGCTAAAAATGAACAGAGGGTCGATATCGCTTGTGGGACTACTTTCTGCGGATTGATCTGATATGAGGCGTGATCAGGTTTACCTTCGTCATCTGCCCTCGACCTTTCTGTCCCTTGATTAGTTTGATTCTGGCCAATCAGAACCCGGTATTTAACAGACTGGTTATTGCTGATTGGTTCTAGGGTTACATCAGCTGGATTGTGTTCTTCCCTTTTTAACCACGAACGGTTAAAATGATCCCTTCACGTCCGTCTCTTTAAGAAGAATCTGTAATCGTCTGACTCTGGTTGCTCCTCGCTGGTCAGAGGGTTTCGTTACAGATGTGAGAGATGCAAAAATGACCTCAAAGGTTAAAAAAAAAAACAAGCCAAAGTTTCTTTAAAGAATGTAAAGAGTTAAAGAGTTACTGACAGAAGCTGAACTCTCCTCTTAAACTGAGGTATCACACCTCGTGGCCCGGTGTTAAAGTGAGCCGTGTGAACTCACTTCCTGAGGCTGTTCACCTCGACGTCGATCTCTGATCAGACCCGGCTTCCTCGCCATCGATCAGCCATCACAAACACGTTCTTTGCTCCATCGATGGCTGATTGGAGACACATTGTGATCCTGGTATTGATATTGAAGGAGAGACTCACAGGTGTAGAGACAGGTGTGTGTGGTATCATCTCTCTGTTTGATCTCATCCATGTGAAGGACCTCTGAGCTTCAACAGATCGAAGACCTGACAGCTAATCAGTGATGTTGATTCCTCCTGATTGGTTCTTAATGAACCCTTTAAGTTCAGTCTGTTTTTTTAATCCTGGAGCTAAATGAGCTCAGATTTATAAGCTGCTGATCCTTTAAACACGGTTCAGTCGTCCTGCTGCTCTGTGCTCTAAATCTTTGTGCAGACTATAGCTTAAAGAGCGGGTATTGTATTTTTTTAGTCTTTATTCTGTCCCTCTGGGGCCCCCATAGTATTTTTACATGACTTACAGCTCAAAAAGTCCTGTTTTTTCCTCTCTCTCTCTGGTGTTTTAGAAACCTTTATTCCAGCCTCTCCTATAGCTGCTGTCTCTTTAAGGCTTCCTGCGTCACAAACCCTCTTCCCTCTGATTGGCCAGAGCGAGTTTAATCTAGTTTTGCTTTTTTCTTTAGTTTTGATTTTATATCGGTTTGTATTCTTGTTTTCAATTTCATCTTAGTTTTCTGATTGAGCTTGTGTTTTTTTTTCATGCTCAGTTTTTGTTTACATTTTTTGTCTAGTTTTTTGTAGTTTTAGTCGTTATGTAATGTGGGGTAGCTGTTAGGGGTGAGGATCAAAAATGTCAGGAAATCATTGTGTAATAAAATCTCTGGGCGGAGAGTAAAAAAAGCAGATTAGTGTTAAAATGATAAAAATTAAAGACATTTTCGTTTATTTTAGTTTTGTGAACTGGTTTTTATTTTCACTTCCTTTATTGGAAATGTTTTTTTACCTCTCGTTTTTGGATATTTTGATACTTTTCGTTAACTATAACAACTTTGGTGCAGACCTTGGTGTTTGAGGCCCGCACCTCCAACATGTCATGAATCAGTTAGGAGATCCGCCTCCTCCATGTCTCATCTGTTTACATGGAGGAGGCGGAGTTTGTTGCTCGTACTGCAGTCAGCCACCAGGGGGAGCTGTGTGTAAAGCGTTTGGCTCCGCCCATAAGGAGTCATCTTTGTATGTTAAGTCCTTAATTTAAACTTTTCTTTTGCAAACATTTAGTCTGACCTTCCCCACATGGAGCTGAAGATATTAAGATCTTTCTTTCTTTAGTCGCACCGTAACTCGGCCGCACTGAAAGCACCCTGTACTCACTCTGCAGATGTGTAACGTTCTATGTAATGTTCCTTTAATTCTCTCAGGGGGATGTTTGTGCTGTTGTTCCTCCTTGATGGTGAACAGCTGAAGTTTGTGTTTCCATGGCGTCCACATGAGGACGTAACTGCAGATGTATCACGTGTGTGTCCTTCAGTTTGATCATTTACTGGGAGATAAAGTTTAAAAACAGTCGTCCTCACGCTCCGGAGCAAACATACTAAAAGTTCTCCTAAACCCCGCGACCACATCTGATCCTCCTCGTCTCCGCTTTTCACTCAGCGGTCGGACAGGAAATCCACTGACTCAGGTTCAGCTCTCACACAGCCATAACCATAAAAACCAGCAGCAGACCCATTACCAGAAGGGTCAGCAGCTCAGCGTGAGGGGAAACGCTGATCCCAGACCTGTGGCCCAGAGTAAAAAGCTTCATGTGGATTCTGTTAAAATCTAAAGTGAGCTCCAAAAGTCTGGACGTCAGCAGGGACCCACACGGACCGATGGACTTACTGGAAACCTGCAGACAGACGGACTTCAGGAGGGCAAGTCAGGAGCATCCTTAAAGTCCTACAATATGAGGAAGGAACCTTTTCAAAGAAATTAACACATTACAGTACGAGTCATGAGCTTTAATTATCAGCTTCAGTATTTTTCTACTCTGAGCAAATTAATAAATAAATAAAATAAACAAAAAATTGCTGGTGCAAAAGAACATTTCCAAACAAGTGTCAGGTCAGTATGAACTGAGTATAACACCTTTATAAAGTGTTTATAACCATAAAGAACTTATTGAAACTAGGGCTGCCACATACGATTATTTTGATAATCGACTAGTCACTGATTGTTTTTTGTGATTAGTCGACTATTCGGATCATACATAAATTGCAGCTTATTGCACCAGCATACAGCTAACATCATTAGCTTCCAGCTTCAAGTGTTTAAGGTATGTACTAACTAAAAATGAAGACAGTTAATATCATAGTTCATTCAGCTTTTAATGAACTTTGCAGCTTGTAGCAGCATTTCTGACATTTTTTTAATGTACCAATTTTCTATTCAAACATGACATCGCTATTAAGTAGGTAGCTCCCTGTTGACGTTAATGTTAGCAGCTAACTAGCCAATTAGCTTACCGAGATTGTCATTCTTCGTCAGAAAATAAATCAGCCACGGCGTGCTGTCTTTTCAGATGCTCGGTCATCGCCGTCGTACTGTCATGGAAGGACATTTCTGCTTTGCAGATTTTGCATTGCACACTTTTCTCCTTTATTTTGGAAAAATGCTCCCAAACTTTCCAGCTCTGTTGCCGGCTAGCCATGATACTGTTGGGCATGACTTTTCCAGTGACATCACAGGTTACCCCGGTTACCACTTCTGCGCGTATGCATCAAGGACAGAACGGCAGACGAGACAGGTGAAAGTACAGCGGCAGTTTGAGGGAAAAATAAAGTTTAAAAAAATATTAAAACGTCGACGTCAATTATTAAATAAGTCGCCGACGAATTTGATCGTCGACGTCATCGTGACTAGTCGACTAATCTTGGCAGCCATAGTTGAAACACACTTTACTGACTTGGTTTTTACATGATGGTGTCTTTACCTCCATTTTTTAAATTTACTCTTTAGGATTAGTGACTCTGTTTTGTTGTATAATTATCATCATCATCATTAATATTTATCATGTTTACTTGTTACTTTATTATTATTTAGCTGTTTTAACTCAGTGGTTTTTACAGTTATTCTCATCATTGTTTTTATCTTTCCGTCTTTTTCTCACCTGTTCTGACCTCTGGTCCTCGTGGTCTCAGTCTGTTGTTGGTTTTTTGTGTTTTTGCTGTACAGTTTTTAGGGTTTTGCCCTCGATGAGGTTTTAGCTCAGTGGTCCCCAAACTACGGTCCGCGGGTCAGATACGGCCCCCTGAACAATACCAGAGACGCATTGTGTTGTTTTTTTTTTTTTTTCAGTCTGGCCACACGATGGAGACTAACACATCTATAGAACGTGAAGTTCTATTTCATAAAAAGTGTTATTATTTATGTCCTGACTTTTTCCTGTTTCAGCTGCTCTCTCTTGTTCCATGACGTCTGCTGTTCAGCACTTTGTAAACTCGTGTTTTTAACCACACTTTATTTAAAAGTTTGAGTTATTATAAAAACAGATTGAATTCAAACTTTTAAAAGTTGATTATCTGTATTCTTGGCGATGCTGCTGAAAACACAGGGAGGCTCTTTAGCCCTGAGTTTCGTCTGCAGGTTTCCTCTCAAAGTTTAACACAGCGTGTGCGGATAAATGTGAAAACATAACCTGTTAATAATCTGTGTTTTGTCAGCTGGATATTAGGAGGACTAATAGGGATTAAATATTAAAGCTCTGATTACGTTTCCGTGGCTGCAGGAAACAAATCAAACGTTCGTTCTTTAAGTTTTGTTTTGTTTTCCGTCGTGTTCCTCCTGCCGTCCTCTCCCGCTCTGTGACATCTCCGGTTGAAGTTCCTCTCTGAACCTTTTGTTTCTCGGCCTCCTCTGTCTGCGCTGATGCATCACGGCAGCAGACAGCAGCACCAAAATAAAATTCAAATTGAATTCGAGCAGCAGCAGCAGCTCTGAAAACGTGCGGTTATGTAATGAGTCTCTGAGCTGAACATTTATAACTCTGCTGCTTTCATGTGACGAACAGGTTTGTAAAAAAAAAGTCCTCTGCGCAGAAATGTGATCAGCTTGAACTCTGAAAATCTGTTTGCTTTGAAGAACTGAAAATTCCTCTGCTGTACCTGTGATGTCCTGCTCAGGTGTGGGAGTGGAGCACGTTTCTCTCAGAGTCAGGCTGCAGAAAAATCAACGCAGGAAAAGCAACAAAGGACATAAAAATTTAACCACAGACGTTCACAAAAATATTCAAAAACCACAACATATAAAGTTTGAGATATTATTGAACATGAAAAATTTTAAGATATTTTTGCACATGAGTTTGTTGCACATTTATTCCGACACAAAATTTTGCATTTTAAAAAAAAGTGGGCGTCTGTTGATGCACATGTGCATTTATGAATCATGTTATTGCACATGAAGATTCTGCACAGATTCATATGAAAAGATTTTTTTAATGTCAGAGCTGAAAATGTGCAACATGTGGTTTTACTGTGATCATTTTGCACCACTATTATTACACATGATTTCCGACTTTTATTGCACATGTATGTTCAGATGTGAGAGTTCTGTGAGAGTTGTTTTGTCGTGGACGTTCACTCACAGAGAGAAAGCTGGAGAAGGTAAATTTGTGTGACTCATTTGGAGGTTAAACTTTCTGACCCGTCAGACTGGATGTGATCGAAACCAAAACCTGAGGAAGGAAAACTTTTATTGCTCCCACCGTGGACTTTATGCAATAAAATAAACCTGCGACAATAACTTTTCATCTGACGAAGAGCAGCTTCACTTTATTGATGCGGCTTTATTGAATGAAGAACGCAGAGGGAGAAATAAAGAGAGAGAGAGAGAGAGGGGGGGGGGGGGGGGCGGCTGTGTTTTTCCTCTGCAGACTGAAAGAAAAAAAAGTCGTCTTTAATAACCTGCAGCTTTATTTCTTTGTTTTAAACTCATGGAGATGATTTCAGCTGCTGGCGCCTGACGGAGGAGGTTACCTACAGGAAGCTGAAACTCCATACAGAGCAGACGTGACATCCACCCTTTAATGGAGGTTTTATTTGTAAGATTTCTCCATCCAGTGAGGACGTACTCTGCAGCATTAAACCATCATTCATTCCTTGTCTGTTTGCATGGAGCGGCTCGTCCTCATCGGTCTGCAGAGCGAATGTTAGCTGCACCTTCTTCCTCCAGTCTTCCTCCCAGGATGCTGCTGCGCCGACACAGACGTGACCTCGCCGGCTAAAACCGGTCACACATCATTGGTGCTCACAAAAGTACACCTTCAAAGATTGTTTCTAAACTTTATAGACGTCTACAGAAACAGAATGGAAGCAATACTTTGTATGTTAAGACGAAATGGGAACAAGAATTGAATATCAACTTGTCAAAGTGTGACAAGTGTGAAACACAACAGTCGTCCACATCTTCCAGAAGGTGGAGGGAATTTGGGCAGAAAAATGTTCTACGCTTTTTTGTCACACCCCAAATTCAAAGTAAGCAACTTGGTACTCAGCAGCGATGTTGGAGACAGTGTGGGCAGTTCAATGTCAATCAGTCACATATTTTCTGGTTTTGTGTAAAACTGCGTACATTTTGGGATAATGTCATCCAGTCTTTGGAAGATATCCTTGGTTATAAGATCCCTAGAGATCCCCGGATTGTTTATTTGGGCAGGATCCCTAATGATTTGATCCATAAAAAGAGGAGATCTACCTCTTTAAAATTCTGATTCTTGCAGAAACTGGCTGAAAAGTGATCCTCCAAGTCCAACACAGTGGTTGACTTATTTCTTACGGCCTAAAGCCCGGACCCATGATCAACGCTGGAATAAATGGACTGATTACAGGAACAGAAAGACGGACTGTGATGTCGACTGTGTGGAAAAGTATTAATGGGGGAAAAAAAAGCTATAGACATTGAGATGTATCCCCTCACCATGTTTTTTTTGTTTGTTTGTGTATGTTCTGTTTGTTAATATTGAAAAAAGTAAATTAAAAGTTTAAAAAAAAACAACAAAAAAAACGGTCACACATCAAGTGATTTTAAGCCGGATTCAGCGCCTGATTTTCCTCCCTGTTGATTGGGGGCGTGGCCTGATTCACGGCTTGAAACCTCTTCCTATTGGACAGTCAGGATGAGAGAAAGGGGGCCGGACTTTAGCCGATATGCTAACGAGTCAGTTTAATAACTTCAGAAATGACGGGTGATAAAAAGTTCACCATGATAGAGAAACGACCCTCGATCAGCCGTCTGTTCGGTCTCAGTTTCTTCGTTGATGATGTTCTGTTGTTCAGAAATGTTTCGCCTCCTTCCCTCCTTTCTGTCCTCACTTGTTCTCTTTCTTCCTCTCCTCATGACTTCAAACCTTTTTATTTTTTCCGTTTACACTCTCTTTCGTCTGTTTTTCTGTCTTCCAGTCTGTCTTCCTATTTCCTTTCCTTGCTTCCTCTGTCCTTTCACACTTCTCTCCCTCTTTCCTCCTCTCTCCTCTTTTTCTCTTTTATCGTTCCATTCCCGACATTTCCAACTCTCACTCCCTCATTTCTCCTTCGCTTCACTTTCCTTCCATCTTTTTTCCCTCATCCCATCCTTTATTCACGTCTTCTCCTCTCTGACTTCCTCTTTTCCTTTTCCTCCCACGCCTCCTCTCTTCTCCTCTCTTCTCCTCTCTCTCTCACCGTACTTTCTCTTTCTGATTTCTCCTCTTTTTCCTCCTCCGGGCTCATCTCTCACTCTCTGTCTCTTTTCTGTTTGTGTGTTTCCTGACAGGACGGCCTTACATGGACATGGAGTAAGGACTATACCACTACTGCCCCCCCCCCCCCACCCACCCCCCGACCTGGACCAGAGAGAGAGAGAGAGATGGTGAAACGGAGAGAGAGATAAAGGAAAATTAGAGAGCAGAAAAAAACAGCAAGCAAAAGCAAAAAAAAAAAGAAGGAAGAGAAAGGGAGGCAGAGCGAGGCGGTTCATCCATAATCTCCACAGCGGGGAAACACTTAGAGGGAGGCGGCCACACCGGCGATTCTGTCTATCTTGCAACTTCAGGAACCATCATCACAATTTAATAAGAATGTGAAAGGCTGCGGCGCTGCAACAAATCAGTCATCATCAGGGGGAGAGGGCGGGCGAGAGAGCTCCAGACTCACAGAGAGAGAGAGAGTTTAACACCTTCACTCCTGGATTTATATCTCGGCTGCAACTCCCAGCAGCAATAACTGTGCGTCTGCAATATCAGAGCAGAGCTTTATTATTATTTTACACTGATTCCTCTCCGTCCTCCAGGCGGCTGAGAGCTCACCAAATTACGCTCCTCCAGCGGGACAGTCTGGCTTTTGTTCCGGAACGTTCTGTCATTTAGGAGGAAAGTTTGTCTGGAAGGGAATAATTCAGTTTCACTTTGAGGAGGACTTTTATTTTGGAGAGCAACAGGAAGTCCAGCTGAACTCACGGACATCAGAAAGTCTGTCGGATGCTTCATCGTTCCTCATCCTCTGCAGAACGTTTTTCATGGCTTGACACCTAGCTGACCTCTGACCCCTCCCTCCTCCCCCCGTCCTCCCCCTCCCGCCAACATGCCCGACCATGTCCTCTCTCTCAGCCCCGCCCACCTGAGTAAATCCAAGCAGGACCAGAAGTAAGTGCGTCTCCGGTTAAAGCACACATCGGCATCATTTGACTCCGCCCACCGAGACCGCCAAGACGAGCAGCTGCAAGATGGCGGCTGGCGTGGCGACGTGGCTGCCGTTTGCACGGGCAGCGGCGGTGGGATGGCTGCCGCTCGCCAAAAAGACGATGCCCAAACCTCCCGTCGACAACACGTCCAGATCAGATGAGATCCTCTACGTCAACGTCAGCGGTGTCAGGTTTCAGGTGGGTGTGGCTGTCTACTGAGCATGCTCCTCATTATGAAAACATGCTGACTCACTGCTTTGTATAAATGAGGGATGTAAATGTGCAACATTTGGCAACTTTCAAACACAGAACTGGATTTCTGGATTTCTGGATTTCTGGAGTGACCATATTTAGGGTTGAGCCAGAGGGGGGCGGGGAGTTAGCCGATGCTAAGCTATTAAAGCCAAACAGTCATCATCTGCGAGTCATACATTAGCTGATGTTAGAGTTAGCTTCCCCTCAGAGGGATTCTGTATTTGTGGTGTCAGACCTCAGACCAGAGACACTCAGAGCTCAACTAAAAAAATATCCGTCTCCTTTTTATAACCGTCTGCAGTAACGTCTTCAGGGGAAATCCAACAATCCAGACTCTGAAACTCAAACCCAGAGCTTAAAGAGGGGCTGTGGTGGTTCTGAGTCCGTCACAGACAAACAGGAAGTTCAAATGTTGGATGTTGATCTAAATGTGGTCAAAGTTTCAGCCTGTGTGCAGAGTTGAATTCAGATGATCAGCTCTGCTCCTCTCGCTGGAGCCTTTTTATCTCCTGAACAAGACCTCAGGGTGACGTGAAGTCTTTCACTCCTCTCTTCTCTCCTGTGTTCTCTGGTATTTCATCACCTTTACAGACTTTGAGTGTCTGTCGCTTTAACGGCTTCCCTCTTTAATAAGCCCTGACTTTCATCCTGTTACCTGTGAGCTTTGTTTTCCCACTACAGGTGATTTTTTTTTTTTTTAAAACGATACTGTCACTCTCGAGTCTTCTTTAAGAGGCGTTGTCACGTCTCACACCAACAGCGACCAGAGACAGAGTGTAGTGGGCCTGAAAGCAGACTGCATCGAGGAGCTGCTGCAGAACCAATGATTTAAAAACCAAAGAGCGACAACAGGAGGCGTACGGATGATTAAGGAGGTAACGAGATCAGAAAGTTAGTCCAGTAGAGGCAAAAATAGACGAGAGCCCAAGGAATAAAACCTTAAAAACACGGAGTGAAGAGCTCTGAAAGGCTGCACTCTCAATACAAGTCTTTATGTCAGCTAGACTTACAGGTAAATATATTTTCATGTTATCGGAAAATTTCTGCATCTTTTTTTTGAAGTAAGGCCTCTAAAAACTACATTACCCAGAGGCTTAGACTTAGACTTCCTTTTGTCACTACACAAATTACACATATATGAAAATATGTGTATCTATATCTATATCTATATCTATCTATCTATCTATCTATCTATCTATCTATCTATCTATCTATCTATCTATCTATCTATATATACACACATATATAGACTTAGACTTCCTTTTGTCATTACACAAATTACACATATATGAAAATATGTATATCTATCTATCTATCTATCTATCTATCTATCTATCTATCTATCTATCTATCTATCTATCTATCTATCTATCTATCTATCTATCTATCTATCTATCTATCTATCCATATCTATACATACACACATATATAGGCTTAGACTTAGACTTCCTTTTGTCATTACACAAATTACACATATATGAAAATATGTAAATATATATATATATATATATATATATATATATATATATATATATATATATATATATATATATATATATATATAAATATATATATATATATATATATATATATATATATATATATATATATATATATATATATATATATTTATATAATGGATATAAGAGCTTTGCATGAATGGAGACAGAGAGCTGTATATAGACAAATTTCCCCAAGAGGGATGAATAAAGTTGTTTGAATTGATAGAATTGATGGACAGGTGTAACTGAACCAATGGCTCTTGTTTATAAAGATAAATAAGTCAATCAGTGCTTTATTATAAACAGTCCTAATGCAATTTAATACTTTAATATTCAACAGTTGACCCGCCAAAGTAGTTTAATCCACCTTCACAGTCTTGACACGTCAGTCTGACTGGAGAGTTCATTCACAGCAATGCATTGTGGGACTTGTAGTCCAATGTAAAAAAAAAAATTCACTTTATTTACCTTTTTTTAAAAGATTTATTCAGACACATTTAGCAACCTTTTTTAGTAACCTAAAAACACAAACGTTTTAATGTTATCTAAAGATTTCTGCCTGTTTTTAAAAGCTATGCCTTCAAAAACTGCATCACACATGAATTCAGCACCGGTGCTTTATTAGAGATTTCTAATGCTACCAGACCTGCTGAACAGTCAAAAGTAGACTCACTGAAGTAATTACATCTGCCGTCACAGTCTTGGTTCCTTGATCTGACCCGTCTGGTTGGAGGCTGGTTTACAGTAATGCATTATGGGACTTGTAGTTGCCCCCCTAAGCCTCAAATATGAATTATTTCCTTTATTAAAAGAGACAAAACAAAACAGAAACTTGAATTGAGTACCTGGAGTTCACATTTTTTTTGCACGATGGCTTTTATAAAAACTAATTTCTTTGAATGTTGTCTGAGGATTTCTTCAGATTTTTAAAAGCAAGACTCAAAAAACTACATTACCCATAAATCTCAGCACCAATACTTGAAAGTAGTGTTTAAATGCTGCAAGACGTGCTGTGAAAATAACTTAAAATCCAAAAGTTGGCTTACCAAAGTATTTGATAAATGTCAGTCCTGTTGACTTGATCTGAAGCCACTCTCACAGCAAAGCATCATGGGACTTGCAGTTGACTCCAAAAGTACATACTTTTATTTATGTGCTCGTTTAAAGACTCAGACTGTGTTTGAAGTTCGACTGTGTGGATCAGGTCTCTCAAAGTGACCACTGTTAGCTGAGGTAAGATCCCTGCTGTACGTCCACCTCTGGATCCTCTAAACGCTGCGCGTCCAATCAGCACATTGATCTGTGTTTGAGTGGTTATAATAAAAAAAAAAAGAGTCCACGGCAGAAATAGACTCAGGAGTGGCTTTCAGAAAACAAAAAGAGCCGAAGCTCTTTGTGCCGCAACAGAACAACAAAGTTCCTGATAAGACTTCTAAAACAACTTACAGACAAGTTAAATATAGAGGAATAAAGCTTACAGTGAGGTTTGCTTTCAATACGAAGGAACATCTGAACTTTAAATAAGACAGACTCTACTGTCTCATCTCCTTCAGATTAACACTTCACGTCAGAGTTCTGTAGAAATCCCTCAATCTGTCTGCAGGCCGCTCGAAATGATCCGCTCCGATACGAAATCTACACCAGATCTTCACGAGACTTCCTGACATGATGATGTCATCACATGGCAGGTCCTCAAACACCAAGGCCTGCCCATAGCCCCGCCCCCTGACAGGCCTCCAGCGGGATGACCAATCAGAGTGAAGGGGGGTTGTGGAGCGGGGAGTCTTAAAGAGACAGCAGCTCGTTTAAGGCTCTTCAGACAGAGGCTGAAATTAGAGTTTATAAAACACCATGGAGAGAAAAATAGAGATTTGAATTTTCAAATTCTCCGCTTCCTTTCTCAGACATGGAAGAACACTCTGGACCGTTACCCAGACACGCTGCTGGGATCTTCGGAGAAGGAGTTTTTCTACAACGAGGACACACAGGAGTACTTCTTCGACCGAGACCCTGAAATGTTCCGGCACATTCTGAACTTTTACCGCACCGGGAAGCTACACTACCCACGACACGAGTGCATCCAGGCCTTCGATGAAGAGCTGGCCTTCTACGGCATCGTGCCTGAGATCATCGGGGACTGCTGCATGGAGGTAAACACAGACGTTTTTATGTCTTTAAGACTTCAGGAAACACAAAAAGAGGTTTAATCAGAATCTGTTTCAAGAGCTTCAGACAGATTTGATTCATGTTTGCTTCCTCTTTGAGGTTTGAGGATCACCATGTTATCGACTTCATTAATAGATTAGAACAGCAGTTTTAAAAGGAGACCGTCCTTAAAGAGCCGGTCTATACACTCTGTAATTCATTATTTACAGAGACTTAACGTTAGTCTGCCAATCAGCGAGCACTCTGCTTCCCAAACGGCTCCCTGAGTCTGCAGGTACCACGAGCAGGGCTTCAGTCTGAGCTCTGAAGGATGCAGCGCTGCCTCTTCACCATTAACAGCTGTGTCTGTGGGAAGAAAGGCTTTAAACTCTCTCCCACATTTAGAAACAGAACATACATGCAGCTGTCAGACGGGAGAAAGGATGCAGGCCTCACCTAAAACTCTGGGGAGCTGGAGCGGCCGTCCTCCATCCCTCTTCTGGATTAGAGTCACACACTCCGACGTGTGCAGACCTACTTTTACTGAGACGTTCCTGCAGCTACTTCACCTTAAAAGCCTCCTTCCTCTGTTCTGTCATAGTTTGATTAAATTTCTGGCTGGAGAAATAATTCCTCTGTTAAACAGAAGCAGCTGGGAAGCCTCCTAAAGAGGTTTTTATTGAGGCTGCAGGAGCTGCGCAGTGACTTCATGCTGTTCTTATCTCCAGCACATGTTTCTTTAGATTCTCATGTGTCTTTGAGTTTCCCAGTTAACCTTCGTTTCCTAACTGTATATGGAGCATCATAATATTGTTATAGTTTAACAAGGTGTTTAACAGGCAGAGACCTCCAGCAGAACCAGACTCATGTTAGACAGACATCTGCTGAGACTGTGTTTGGGTTGGAGAGACACAGAGAGAGAAATTCACACAGAGGAAATAAAAAATAAACATTGTACTGTACTGTGGATTGGATCACATCCTAACATATGTCTCATATTACATGTCATGTGTTGTATGTTTTCTATCAGTTAACCAACATGAAGTATCATATCTGATGGTATCATGTTACAGAGCAGAACAAGGTGTCATTTCATATGGTAATATGTATGACCTGTTGTATTTAATGGTAACAGATCATACTGCAGCATATCGCAACATATTGTATCACGACATAATTAATGAACTGAATCAAATTTTATATGGTCACATATATTATCAAAATTCATTAATAATCATACTGTAACATATCACAAGGCATGTAACATCACAATACGAGTCATATCGTCACGTAACTTAACATTACATGTCATATCGTAACCACACATCATTACATGTGATAGTGTAACGTATCATAACATGTCGTACTGTAACGTCACATTATGTCGTATCGTAATGTCACATTACATGTCATATCATAACAAATCATTGCATGTCATATCGTTACGTATCATTAAGTGTCATATCGTAGTGTATGATTACGTGTCACATCGTGAGATATCATTACGAGTCATATCGTAATGTATCATTACGTTTGCTATTGTAACGTATCATGACACGTCATGTCATCACATGTCGTGTCATAATGTATCATTGAATTTCATATCATGAAGTATCATTATGTATCATATCGTAACGTATCATTACGTTTCGTAAAGCAACATATTACATGTCATATCGTAACTTTTCATGTCATTTAGGGATAGACCGATTATCAGCCGGGCCGATTATCGGCCGATATATTTGTCATCTTGACCCATATCGGCATCGGCCTTTTTTTAATATGATGGCCGATATCGGCCATATATCGTCACGTAACTTAACATTACATGTCATATCGTAACCACACATCATTACATGTGATAGTGTAACGTATCATAACATGTCGTACTGTAACGTCACATTATGTCGTATCGTAATGTCACATTACATGTCATATCATAACAAGTCATTGCATGTCATATCGTTACGTATCATTAAGTGTCATATCGTAGTGTATGATTACGTGTCACATCGTGAGATATCATTACGAGTCATATCGTAACGTATCATTACGTTTGCTATTGTAACATCATTACATGTCATGTCATTACATGTCGTGTCATAACGTATCATTGAGTTTCATATCATGAAGTATCGTTATGTGTCATATTGTAACGTATCATTACGTTTCGTAAAGCAACATATTACATGTCATATCGTAACTTTTCATGTCATTTAGGTACAGACCGATTATCGGCGCATATATTTGTCATTTTGACCCATATTGGCATCGGGCTGTTTTTTAATATGACGGCCGATAATAGGTCACTTCAAAAGTTGCCAAAGGAAAGCTATTCTTAACTACTTTGCGTTGGTTAGCGAAAGTCTGCTAGCTTAATGCTAACATGAATGGAAAACCCCATTGACCGGCTAACGCAATAAGTATCGTGACTATCTCACAGTCTATGAACTTATTACAACTTTAACAGCTTGCTTGGCTCTTGAAAATGATATTGTTATTGTTATTGTTTGAAGTTTAAAAAAAAAGAGATAAACATTTTAGTTGTATTGAAATTTTGAAACAGTTTATATACTGTAGAAAACTTAAGGGAGCTATTTATTTGTTTAAATGTTTATTGACCTTTAGAAGACATGCTGCTGAGCCTGGAACATGTTAAATAAACATGTGCTGAAAGGCATTTAAACAAAGTTAAGGATCAGAGTTTGTATTATTCAAAATTTTGATGTCAATATATTCACTTTTACTGCAAATGAATATCGGCTGAAAATATCGGTTATCGGCCTCCTTCACAGCTAATAATCGGTATCGGTATCGGCCCTGGAAAAAGCATATCGGTCTATCACTAATATCGTTACATATCATTACATGTCTTATCATTACACGTCATATCATAACACATCATAACATGCATCGCAACATGTGGTATCATAACATGTCATATCAAAATGTATCATTATACATCATATCATAACATGTCGTATCATAACGTATCATTTTGTGACATAACGTAACATTACGTGTCATATCAGAACATTTCATATCGTATCATATCGTAACGTTTCATTACGACATGACATATAAACCATTCTCTGTTGTGTCATATTTCTATCATACATTATAGTATCGTAGTGCATGGTATTGAGTCATATGGTTTAATATCTGGTCTTTGATTTTAAATCTTTATTCAGCCAAATAGAATCAGGATATCTTCACTCTTATTTTTCTAATATTTGAGTGTGATGTTGAGTTTTCCTCTGCTGCTCTCGGTGAAAACCATCCTCAGCTAAAAGACTAAACCTGTGATGGATCTGAGGGGGATTCTAACTAGCGCTGCTCTCAAACTTCATTATCAGCTTGCAGCTCGTTAAGCTCGCCGTGATGAGCCCTCTGAAACGCCAGCATCTCAAACACAATCTGACTTGGCTCTTCAGTGGCACTGTTTTTGGCACACGGCACCCCGCGGCTCTGTAAGTGATTCCTTTAACGAGTCACAAACCAGGTCCCGTCCCCCTGAGCAGCAAATCCCTTCTTTAACACACCTTCAGTCATACGCGCCCTGCCCACCCAGGCCTCCACGTCTTACATCCTGGTTTTATAACTGACCCGTCCCCTGACTCATGAATGGCTAATTGTTCTTTATGCCCTCACATTTGGCAGCCTCGGTTATGTTCACAAATGTTGATTCAGCTGTGAAAGCTTCTAATTTCTGTTTTTCACTTCCCCCACAGTTTCCCACGAGGGAAAGAGTCCGCATGAGCTTTATTTTTATCCTCTCGTAATTTCACAGATTCAGATACTTTCTCTCTTTGCTGCTGGCTTCTCATATCAGACGTACTAAATGTTCAAAGGGGGTTTAGATCTTCCTGGACGGGTTTGGTGTTTTGTTAACAGCTAACGTGAGGAGAAGCTAACCCTGTTGGTGCTCAGACTGTTTATTCAAATGCAAACACAGAGAGGTTGTTAACGTTTAAACTGGATACTGGACCTGGATCTACCTTGATTTCAGAAAACAGGTGGATTCTGTCTGTCTGTGCTTTCATTGGTTAGTTGATTTGTATCCCCCCCCCCCCCCCCCACCCCAAAAACTACAATGAATGAAATGAATGAACTCTGATAAAATTGGTACAAATATTTTACCTGTTTTGTTTTTGTTGTGAAAAAGTAAAAATGGCACAAATCCTGAAGGTAATCTGAGTTCCTGCATGGTTCTGTTTTTCAATATATGTTTTTATATTTATTATTTTATTTATTTTTATTTAAAGTTTAAAAAAAAAAAACCCCGAGCTGTTAATGTTGCTCTTTAGACGGTGTGTAAAGATCTTTAAGTGTCAAATTAAAGAAAATACTTCATTTCTTCTGTTTTCCCCCCCGTACTGAACCAAAAAACTTTCCAAACAAACTTTAAAAGTTTGTGCACTAAACCAAACTTTTCGTGTCCTGTTGGAAAACGGTGATAAGATCTTTTTTTAAACCTTGATTAAACAGTCAGGGGACTTCAAACCCCAACAGGGACCTTGGAGCATCTGAATGTAGCGTTAGCTCACTGACAAGCTAAATACAGCTAGTATTCTAGAGCTAATGCTACGCAAGCACATGCTAACAGGTCATGAAGCTAACGTCATATGAGAAACCCTCTGAGATGAGTAACTTAGTGGCTTCAGGATTTAATGAGCGACTTCTGGAGTCTGAAGGCTAATCGTCCTCTGTGTGTGTGTGTGTGTGTGTGTGTGTGTGTGTGTATGTGTGTGTGTGTGTGTGTGTGTGTGTGTGTGTGTGAAGGAATACAGAGATAAGAAGAAGGAGAACCAGGAGCGTCTGGCCGAGGACACGGAGGCCAACGAGGCGATGGACGCCCCCCTCCCTCCTCACAGCACCTCCCGGGAGCGTCTGTGGCGAGCCTTTGAGAACCCCCACACCTCCACCATGGCGCTCGTCTTCTACTACGTCACCGGCTTCTTCATCGCCGTCTCCGTCATCGCCAACGTGGTGGAGACGGTCCCCTGTAGACCCCCTAAAGGCAGCGTGA